>JAECUM010045517.1:0-31875 GCA_016617855.1 Megalonaias nervosa
ACACACACACATGAGCACGTAACCAGCATTAGGGCGACATATGTCACAGAGTAGCATTAGGGTGACAGAATGATATCAAGTTGTGTTTTGAAACAGTAACACATATTTGTATATGAATTAATCAAAATAAATTATAATTCCTATTATCAAGCTTCAATATTCATGTTTGAAACAACAAAATTTATTTTTAGACGTAAACACACATTTGTCGCCTTAATACTGTGTCGCCTTAATGCCTACACACAACTGTGACGGTCACAACTTCATTATGGCGACAGACTCTTCACACTCATATTCTGTCTAGTCCAGCATTAAGGCGACAGCGTTTCTAATGTCGCTATTGCTATACCAAACACAACAGGAAACTAAAATTATATTTTAGGATGATCAGAATCTTAAATATATGCATTTTAAAACTGTATTACGTATGTGCATCCACAACCTTATGCGGACATAATCTTCACACACATATTGTGTCTAACCCACCATTAAGGCGACAGTGTTTCTAAGGCCCTATTGCCATACCAAACAAAACAAAGAAATAAAATTTATTTGTAAGGCGGTCAAAATCATAAATATATGCCTTTTAAAACTATAATACAAGTCTGCTTATCCATTTGAAAACGTTTTTATGTTTAACTTTTTACATTTTATGTTTTGCCTCCCCCCCCCCCGCAGAAATATAAGTAAAAGCTTTTATGTGTATGTGTGAGGTGCCTTGCTGGTTCCTCTAGATAATGGGTGTTGTTCATCGGACCAAAGACTATTGCCTACTGCAGATTCCCTTCCCCCTGTCGTGTATGTGATTGCCTATATCCTGTGTTTGCTATATGTATATTTGCTATAGAGTTTGTATGCTATAAATGTTATTGTAAGGACGGCATTATATCATATCATTCCCCTGGTTGTATACTTGTTATTGTATTTATTTTTTAATAGGAACATTTTCCTTTCTGGAGTTCTTTTTGGTTCTTTATTGCTTTTAAATTTCTTTAAGAATGAGAGACGTTTATGTATTCTATCAAAAGGTACAAAATACAAAGAAAACCCTAAGCTGTGTCTTTCTGTTTTCATGTTGTAAGTTTCTTTCTCATTATTTTAATATTATTCGAGGGCACCTTGCCTAGCCTGATATAAGGGGCTACACTACCTTTATTTGATAATCGTGCTGCTCCTTATTTTGGGGTATGGTGTTGTGGTGCCTCGAGTTTTCCTAAAGCTGGAAAAGAGGTCTAAAGAAAAAAGACCGAAAATCAAAATGAAATTTTTTTTAAAAAATGGGAAAATCTTTTCCCTGTGCGTCTGCATGTTTATTTCTGTGTGTGTTTGTTATTGTGAGGGAAATCATGTTGTTAGTGCTGTGTTCGTGTATCCCTTATGTTTTTTGTGCCATGTACTGCGTTTGTCCATGTGCTGCGTCCGAGATTTTCATGAACTATCCCACAGCCCTGTTCATGTCGTGCTATCTACGCTCATTACTTCCGGTACGCAGGTTCCCTGTTCCCCGTCTGAAAGGCCTGGTGTACCTATCTAAAGAGATTGTTAATGTTTTGCTAGATTGATGGGTTTCTTTTTTTTCTTTTTTTTGTAATGTGAGTTTAAATGTTAGATTATGCTAATGAGCGAAAATAAAAAGAACAACTAAGGGAGATACCGTCAAAAATGGACAAAAATTTCAAAGATTTAAAAATTCCATTCCAGCATCCCTGTGTACTTGTGACATGTGAGAGAGGAGCCCAGCCCGCGCACGGGCTGGAACCGCCCCCTAAGCGGGGCGATGAACTGGGACCGATCCCCCACAGTGGTCTTCTACACGGGTACAGGAAAAATGTCATTTTAGTCAAGCACTTATTGTTTAATCCTAACCACATGACCACATTTCAACATTGTTTTAATAATATAATCAGTTATATTTTGTATCCTTTTTTATCAGATATTCCGTCTAGATATAAGAAATTATTTTCCTTGTTTGCGTATCTGCATTATGAAGTTAATTCTTCTTACTTTATTATTCTCACATTGAGCTATTGCATGGCATTTTGTAAAGTGGCTGCTTTATATCTTGGGCATTTGGGAATTTCATTTACCATGGGGCGTTTGAAAGCCACTTCGCCCGTAAGCCATACATCGTGTAAAAATTTAAATATCATACTTTAAACTTGTAAGGACTTTAATTCTCGCCCATGTCTTCCACACATTTTCCCAGTTAATCGCCCGGTGTTTTGTTTTACTTTACATCTGACAGTTTTCGTTATTTACCCCGGTCCATTCGAATGTTTCTCTCTCTCTCTCTCTCTCTCTCTCTCTCTCTCTCTCTCTCTCTCTCTCTCTCTCTGTTCCCCATAATTCCTTTTTCTCTCTATATTTTAAAACTATTTCTTTAATATATCTATATTTCTGGGGAACTTCAAGTATTTTAGTTAAAAGGTTGTTCTCTCTCTCTCTCTCTCTCTCTCTCTCTCTCTCTCTCTCTCTCTCTATATATATATATATATATATATATATATATATATATATATATATATATATATATATATATATATCAGGGCGGTTTTTTAAAGTTTTAAGTAAAACCAGCCAGTATGTCTACAAAGCTCCCCATGCTAATGTCGGATTTTATTTTATTTTTATTACAAATCTGTTGAAAATATTAGCTACCTTAACTTATAATTGAATTGGGAAGTCTTAATTATCCCCTAGTATTCGTCCTATCTAATGTTTCCTTGGGCAGATAGTGCGTTTTGCTGTTCCATATATCATTTACAATTTGTTCGTCTAATTCATTCAGGGGTTTTTTTTTCCAGGTCAACGGATTTTAGGATTTAATTCATATTGTTATAGGCCTTCCTGTATGTCTTTGCCCCATTATGCTCAGTAGCGTAAGCATCCAGATATCTATATTCTCTTTTATCTTTGATACTATGTATATGTAGTTGTCTATTTTTGATTTATGGCCAAGGGTCACTCCTAAGGCCTTGACCTTATCTTTTATTTGCTGAGGTGGGAGTCCCGGGTGATTCCCCCTCCAGTTTCCTATCTTTAAAAATTCTGTTTTGTCCTGGTTGATCTTGGAGTCTGAAGTTTTTCCAAAAGTTTCAAATTCGTTTTGCAGGTGCTTAAAGATTTTGCATCCTTGATAAAGTTTGTGCAATCATCTTCGTGTTGGAGATCCTTTAACTCATGTTTCAAGTTTGGAATGCGTATACCTTCTATTTTCGAGTTGTTTCTTATATGGTGACTCAAGATCTCAATTGCTATTACGTATAATGGCATGGACAGTAGGCGTCCCTGCATCACTGACCTTTGAATTTCAAATTTTTCCATGATTGCTGTTTACCTGTACTTTCGATTTTATTCCTTTGTACAAGATTTCGGCCCATTCCTGAAATAATTTCCGAAGCCTAATTTGTTTAGTACCTGTTGTATGTAGTTGTGTTCTAAGCTTCCGAAAGCTTTTCTTGGTCTGGGTATCATGGCATCCTTTAAACCAGATTGGTTTATATAGACTATCACGGTTTGCATGTTTAAAATATTAGTCTGGATATCTCTACCTTTTTCACCACAACTTTAGTTTTCATTAATTATTCTCCTCACACAATTATTTTTATATTTGATAAAATCCTAATCAATATTTTATAATTGACGTTTAGAAGAAAGATAGTCCTCCAGTTTTTAAGGTCTTCGTATCTCCCTTCCCCTTATATAATATCGTGAACATTCCCTCCGTCACGGATTTAGAAATTATTCTCTTTCTTAAAAATATGTTATTATCTTGCGATTCTAAAATCGGCATTACTTGTTTTTGGAATTTCTGATAAAATTCCGTGATGAGCCCATCCATCCCTGGCGATTTTCCTTTCGCCAGGGACGAAATTGTTTTCTTTATTTCCTCATTTGAGATGAAATCATCACACGTCTTTGCATTCTGATGACAACACCTCACATTCTTCCTCTTGCAAGTATTCTTTCATTCCCTTGTTTCCTATTTTATAAGAAGTATGTGCATCTTGATAGTATTTTTATACAATTCAACATATCTTTTTGTGTATAAATATTATTTCCATCCCTTATACTTTCCAGATTTTACTCTCTCCCCTCCCTTCCTCAGTTCTTCCCTCTTATATAACCCCTTTGCCTCTTTGTAAAGTATTGTAAATTTCCCATCTCTTATTTCCCTCCATCATTTTGCTTCCTCTAAAATTTCATTTAGAAGTTTTGGTGCAATTTCTTTTTCTTCATCTATGTAAAGTCTAAAAATCTTTTAAGTTCTTGTTTCTCATTCTTTATTTTCTCTCTCCTTATTTTACAATAATTTAGAGTTTTCTTTCTAATTTTCCATTTTAAGATATCCCATTCATTTTCAATATCTTGGTTGCCTTTCTCTCTAAAACCCCTCAATCCTTCTGTTATAATTTCTTCATATTCTTTATCCCCATATATTTTATTATTTAATTTCCATTGCCCAGCCTCTCCCCCCGCTTTCCCTTTCTCCATTATTATTTTTTTTATTAATTGTTATATGGTCTGATATTTTACACTGTTATTCTAAAATCTTTCATGCACCCCAAGCCTACTGGCTTGGTCTACACCATATTCATACGTAAATTCCTTCCTTAACAAGCTTAATCTTCTATATGCATCAAATAGTTTGTTAGTTTTATAAAAAAAAAATCTTTCATATCCTCCCCAAGTAATTTATCGTTTGGTGTCAAATGTTTTCCTACCTACATCGTCTTCCGCCTAGTTATAATCCCCTCCCATTATAAAATTCTCCATTGTAATGTCCTGTAAATATGTGCTTATGTTTTCTATATAAAAAAATATTTTCCTAATTCTTTGTGCAGGAAAGTAAACGACGTAATATCAGTCTTTAATTTTTATATCAATTAAACGTACTTAAAAATATCACCTACATGTAGTTGCTCTCATGATATACCTTTATTGTTTCGAATTATTGTTGCTACCCTACCCCTAATATCTTCTTGATTATCACTAGTGATTAAAATTGCATCCATTTTTTCCTCCAATTTTGCTTTTATTTCCTTTGTCATATTATTGTGCATTTCTTGTATCATTATTATGTCATAGTCCTTAGTTTCCTCTAGTATTTTCCATAATATTTCTTCGTTAACCCTATTTATATTAATGGTTGAATCCGGAAGTTTGTTCCTCCATTTTTACTCCCATTTTAGTGTCTGCCGGCTATGTCTTGTTTATTTTTTAAAACTTTATTTCTTATTTTATTAATTCAAAATACAATTGTTAGCACACTAGTTATTAAATTGTTATATTTTACTCTGGCCACTTTCGGCCAGAGCATCTTGTTGAGATGTTTGATTCGTCAGTCTTCCTTCTCCCTATTTGTTTTCTCCTTTGTATCCGTCACTAATTTTCTTGATTCTGTTGATCTTTCTGTCTTATTGTTGCTTGATTCCATGTCCATTTTCGAAACGTTGTCTGTTTTTTCCTAGTCTATTGTCTTATTTAATTCAGCGTCGCTTGCGTCCGTCAGATTTTCATCCTGTCCGTCTGCTTAAGCCGTTTGCGTTTGTTTTCCGTCAGTCTCTAAACTTTTCTTTTCCTTTTTTTTTCTTTTTATAACTTAGAATGGCGCTTTTTTAAATGGGGAATCACTGTTTTGGGGGTTTTCTTTTTCTGACTCCCTACTGAGATGTCGGGGGCGGGGGGGGGGTCACCCACTTGCATGGATTCTCCAGAGTTCAACATTTTTCTATTTATTCTCTTTTTTGGCGGCAGTGAATGTCAGTGGTTTGAGACCTCTCTCTATGACCCATTCTTCCTCTGGGATGTCCTCTGTGGACGTCTCCCACACTTCTTCTCCTTATGAGGAAGAGCTCCATTCCTCCACCATCAGTTTCTGCAATAAATAATATTTATTGTTGGCTAATATGTGTTTTTCGCCTTGTTCTAATGTGTCAACTCTGGTTTTCTCGGCTTTTTCGGGGGGGGGGGGATTTTTCCTTTAAAATCATCCCACTTCAATTCTCTGCAGGAGCTGGAGTCTTTCTCCACCCAATCTGAGATTACGGGTCTGTCTATGCTGGGAACTTGGATATTATAAGTCTGCTCACCATGAGGGATGGTTGGGCTAGCTACTTAGACTGTAGATGTTTCTATGGTATTTATTGGTGGGGCCTGTGTAGCACTTTCCTATCTGCCCTCTGTGTTTTCCCCCGTATCTTGTTGTTTGTTACCTGGGTATTTATGCACTGTGCTATCAATTAGTCTATTTCTGCATTTGTAGGCCCCATCGCCCCTTCTATTTTTACTTCTCCCTCAACTCCTTCTACCACGATGAAGTTATTACATATTTGATTAGTGTAAGTACTCTGGGCTGGGGGATTTCTGCATTCTTTTGGGCCATGCCCCGTCTGATTCCACCTGGGGCATAGTCGGTCATTCTTGTAGCCCTGTACCAGGTTTTTAAGAGAAAGTCCATCACACATAAAAACGGGTATCTTGGCTGCATCTTCTTTTACTAGAGTAAGTACTCTTATACTAGTCTTAACAGTCTGATAACCCCACACTGTTGCCATCCGGCTCTTTCTAATCTTGATCTTCAGCTTTTTTTCTAATTTATTTTCTATCTCTCCATTTTCAATTTCCACGGGGATGCCTGATACGTAAATATCTGTTACCTTGGCCTCAGCCTCTCGGACTATTGGAGGGGCTTCAGATATATTGGCCACTTGGCCTTTCACTTCCAGTTCTGAAATGTTTAAATGGGTTCATCGTACTTTTTGGGGTATAAAATGAACTTATTCTTATGTGATCAGGCGGTTAGTAAAGGGTTTTTACCAATTAATACCAGTGGACTTGCGGGAAGTTTGCTTAGTTCTCGCCATAGCTAAAATATTGTAATACTTTCCTCCTCGAGAATTAGTGTCACAGGCAGCCCTGCAGACGGAATACATAATCTGGTATATCGTTTCCAAGCCATAATAAACTATTTAACTCCTTCTAAAATGGTGGGGTCATATTAATTAGTTTTTGGACCCATTAGTAGATGAAATTAATCCCTCTCCCATCCCACATACTGAAGTGTCCTCAATAAGAAAGTTTCTTGAAATGCGCGAATAACAGATATGTTTTATCGGGTGGATGAAAGTATTTTAGTTAAATACACCCATTATTCACTCAAAGCAAGGAAATTTTTATTTTGTTTTATGATTTATTAGAAGAGTGTACACCATACATGAGTTATATTTACCAGAAGTGCTTCTCAACAGGTTATGTCCCTGATGTGTGGAAAACAGCCAACGTTACAGCTATCTTCAACAATGGATTTAGATTCAAGGCCAGCAATTATAGACCTGTCTCCCTTACGTGTATCTGCTGCAAAATGCTTGAACACATCATAGTCTGCAACATGATGCAACATGTTAGATCATTCTAACAGACAGCCAGTATGGTTTCCGTGCCAGACGTAGCTGTGAAACACAGCTCATAACCCTAGTGGATGAGCTCGCCATATCCTTAGACAGAGGGAAGCAGTATGACCTTGCTATCCTTGACTTCAGTAAGGCTTTCGACTGTGTCCCCCATGAAAGACTTCTCAGTAAGTTGGACCACTGTAGCATCAGGGGTAATACCCAGAAATGGATCAGAGATTTCCTGACAGACAGATCGCAGAAAGTTATAGTAAATGGAGCAACATCAGACCCAGAACCGGTTGGTAGTGGGGTACCTCAAGGGAGCGTTTTGGGTCCCATCCTCTTTCTGGTGTTCATCAACGATCTACCTGCGAGTGTCAAATCCAACACAAGACGTTTTGCAGATGACTGTATAGTTTACCGGGAAATAAATGCCTCCAAGGACTGTGAGATCCTTCAAGAAGACCTGCGCCAACTGGCCCTTTGGGAAAGAACTTGGGGTATGTCGTTCCACCAAGAAAAATGCTGCATCCTAATAGTTTACAGGAAGAAATTACCAATCTTGACTGAAAATACTCTTTAAGGGGCACATGTTATCCAATGAGCAGGCAACAAAATATCTCGGAGTTGAATTGTCCAGAGACCTCTCTTGGGAAAGGCACAAAGAATAGACAAGATAGTGAAAAAAGGGAACAATAACCATGGTTTACTGTGTCGCAACCCCCAAATCAACAATGAAGAAGTAAAAGGTGCAGCATATTTCACTCTGGTTCGACCAGGTCTTGAGTACTGCTCAGCTGTGTGGAACCCACATAATGACGACCTAATAAATTAGATAGAGATGGTTTAGAGGAGAGATGCTTGGTTCAGAAGAAATAAATATCATGACACTAGCAATGTCAGTGCAGTGTAAAACCATCTCCAGTAGGAATCACTCAAATCCAGGTGAACCAAGGCACAGCTGACCATGTTGTACAAGATTGCAAACAACCTAGTTGACATACCAGCGGACAAATACCTGACCCTGGCATATAGCCAAAATAGGACAAGCCAAAGCCAGCATCGGCAAATTGTTTCAAGTTCAGCTTCTTCCCATGTTCAATAGGGTCTTGGAATAAATTACCAGCAA
Organism: Megalonaias nervosa; assembly: GCA_016617855.1. Taxonomy (NCBI): domain Eukaryota; kingdom Metazoa; phylum Mollusca; class Bivalvia; order Unionida; family Unionidae; genus Megalonaias; species Megalonaias nervosa. Next base: position 8,524 of record JAECUM010045517.1, read on the forward strand.
TAATTGCAGAAGCTCCTGACTTAGTATCTCACAATCAGGAGCTTTCCAAAATCAAATTCTAATGAACTAGTCAGCTAAAAGTAAGATTTCGTGATTCTCAGGGCTGTGCCGGTTGAGGTTCCTTATCTCGTCGCCACTACGGTAGCCAGATTGGTCTGCGTAGGAAGGGATGAAAACGTACACTGACACTCTTTTAATTATTTCTGCCTTTCCTATCATTACTCTTCTGACCGTCCTATCACTTTTGTCTTTACTTTATTGTTTACCACACACTACCCGTTGCTTAATAGTCAAGTGTGACTGCGTCAACGTATTTATAGATATAGATAGTGATGCGGTTCCAGAGTGTGCTGCTGGAGTGACTATGACTCAGCTTTCTCTTTTTCTTTCATTGTTTTAGACCTAGCTTTTGTGCCTAATCATTTGTTTCTGCTTCTCTAAATTTACGTTTCATTTCTTCCTCTTTTTCTTCGCTTTTCTGTTTTACAATTGCAGCATGTTCCTTTACTGCTTGGTTAAATAATTCATATTTATTAATATCTTTCTCAGATTTGATCTGCTTAGTATTAGTAGTGACGCGCTATACATCTTTAACCTAATCGGCACCTTTTAAAGTTTTAATATATTTGAGTTTTACATACTGATTTCTACCACCATATCTAAACCTAGCAATATCAAATATTTGGTCTTTATCCCTGATAGCAGCAATACCTTGCTCAGTAAATTTATCTATTATGTTAGTGCTAACTTTTGGTAGTGGTTGAAGAGAGGTTGCTGAGGTGGTTGAACTGGTGGTGGTGGCTGAAGCAGTTGATGGGGCGATGGAGCGGGTTGAATATTACCAGAAATATCCACTGGTAATGTTTCAAGAGCTTTATTGTTGTCTCAGCTGCTGTAACAATTACTTTGGTTGGTTTTGACAATTGGTTTCAATAACTGTTCTGTACCTTCTGTAAATTCCACTTGAGCTTCCTGATGTTGTTTTAACTCCTGTTTGACAGAATCATGTACTGGAAGGTATTTCTTAATTGCCTCTAGTCGTTGGGGAACTTATTTAGCCGTACAAGATTCCGCAGTAAATGCAGAATCACCCATGATTATCGTTACAACAGCTATTTAATTACTGATCACCAGTCAGCGGATATACAAGATTTCAGTATATATTGTAATGTACCGTATTTTTAAGCTACAAACCAGCGCTAGAACCCTGTGCGAGGAAATGCTTCACATTCCGCTCTCATGGAAATTCCCAATGACATGTTGAGTTGAATGATCTACTACACTGCTAAAAATGTGTTTTATGTATACACGGCTACATTGAAACATACACCTGTCGACAAGCAGTGTGTTTTAAAAAACTTTTAAAATCCCTCTATTAGTTCAATAATAGCACAGCTGTAATTTTTTTTATTTAAAGCTTTATCAGCTGAATAGTCATCCACTGACTATTCAAATTTCAATCAGTTAAACTTATGCTGTTATTAACTGGATCATAATTTGAGCTACATGTATTATGTGCAACGCACTAAGTCATTTGTGTGATTGAAACGCACCTTTGCGAAGCTGATATACACATCTTCTGGTGCTAACATTTTAAAATAGTGTTTACAATGATAACTGCTTTGATTTCTGCTGAACATCCACTGAAGCCAAGTCTTTATTAGGGAGAGACCGTTTAAGTTTCTAACGGGGGAATGGGAGGAATGCTTGAAAACTATTGTCTTATTCTGATTTGTGGTATAAAAAGGACACTATGCCATTCCTTTCTCTACTTGAAACAACTTATCGTGTGATGAATGAAATAAAACAAACATATAACAGTCAGAAATAATAATTTAGCTCCTTACAATTAAAAGGCAAGTCCCATACAGTACAAGTGCATTCAAAATTGAACTAGTTGGTAGTTTTTATATGTATAGTCAATCTCGTAATGGGGCCATTACTGCTAAAGCACTAAACATGTGGTTTAGATTTAAGTGTAAATTCAGTTTTGTTAAAAATATTTTTTGTTGTTTGTGTTTTTAAACAAGCTGCTGGTATCTGGAATTTAATTTTCCATACCTCAGAGTATTACTTTTCATATTTAAACAGTAGGATAAATTTACACTGCTCAAGAGAAGCTCAACAATGTGGGCCTCTCGTCAAGTCAGCGTGAATGTTTTCTAAGTGTACACAATACACAAAACTTTTCAAATTAATTTCTATTTCCATATATATGATCAGATTAAGATTAATGACTGGTGAAATGGTACTTGATTGTTAACCCCTCATAACGAATCAACCTTTCCATAGGTGATCTTTATGGATCGGCTGTTCAAATGTCAATCAATAATACTGATCAGCTGCTACACAGTGGAGATGCCATCGGCATGCCAGCCAAAGCCCTGTGGTGATTTGTTATTATCTTATTGCTCCGTTCCAGGGCAAACAGTGGAGGGATTAAGTCCTCCACAGCATTGTGTGGGGCTCCGAAAATACATGCGTGCTCTACTGCACATAATTAGTCATTACAGCACACTACAGTTAACAATAGTTCGCTGCCAATTTGAGTGCCACAATAACAGTCTCATTAGCACATTGCAACTAACATTGGATTATTGACAACTGGTATTGCTGCCTGGTTGTGGATGTTGCATAATTATGGTCAGGCTAACAAATATGACTACTAGCTAGTATGAGCAAGATTCATTATCATCATTGTTTGCAGATAATTACTTAAAATGACCTACCGGTAGCATAAAGTTACAAAGCTTTTCAAGTGATCTCCTTTTCCCAACAGTATATAGAAAAGCAATGTATGGTGTGCAGCCAAGTATTTTTTTCTTAGCTGTATTACTAATCATGGAGATAAAGGGTTATTTCCTATGATCGTACTTTGATTTTACATCTATTCGATTGGCCATATTAATAAAAAGTCTTTCACCTGCCAAACTATGCTCAGTGTCAGCAGAAATATGAACAATTAGTTAATCACATGATAAAATCTTATGCTCTGATTGGCTAACTAATAGGATCTAATTTAGGATATTATGCATTTCCCCATGGCTGAGATGTTTTACTTCGTTACTAAAATTAACTTAACCATAATTACTGTAACCTGCCAATATGACATAATGTTATAAGGTGGTATGATGAGATTTGACATCTTCACACGTCTTATTGTTTGGGGTTATCATTATCTAGGAGATGATCGACCACGGTGTTATTGCCCAGACTGAGTAAATATAATACAAAATATGAAATTAATGGATGGAATGACAGAGATCTGAACAGAGATACAAGTATAGAATATAACAACATGAGCCCTCATATGTAAGATAAAATATTTTAATCAATTACATAAACAAAATTAAATTGAACATGACATTTGAAATGATTCACTTTTTCTTAGAAACAGAGTTACAAAATTTATGCGAAATTCAATTAGCCATTCCGTTATACTGATAGAAACATTTCGTCATATAATCGAGTGACTGATCAAACTGAAATTGCTAGCGTATTGGCATCACCTGGTTGCTTCCGATCTTTTCCCAAATGACTGCTGGTTAAAGATTGGCATTGCGGTATTTATTTACTTCTATCCCTCTTTCTCTAACCATTTTGGGTCATTAACCTCTTGGTTACAGACTGTCTTCTTTTCCCATTGTGCCATATAGGTATGGAACTATTTTTTCCTTCAAAATAAAAATATAATACCCGACCTAAACATGAGTCTGTTCTTTTTTTTTCTCCTGGATCGCACAATATTCCCACTCTTTTTATGTCAGATATCATTTATCATAATTCAGATGAACTAAGCTATCATTATTTAGCAAACAATTCACATTCACAAGCCTATTACAGTACTATAAATTAATCTCTTTTTGAGCTGACTCTCAGATTCCAGATTCCTGGAACATGACATAATTAGGCCTCTTGATTACTGCACTCCTGTAGGCTGTACATCACTAGCTGACAATTAGTTATTAATTTTCCTCACAGTTAAATTCTGGCTTTCATCGGAATTTAAACTGTCTAATGTCATGAGGAGAATTTCTTAAAACATTGAATTCCGCCTGTGGCCACACATACCCTCATTCAGCTAAGCCAATCAGGATTACTTCTCTAACTGCCAAAAATATTAACACTTCCATCAAAGTCAGAATAATTAACTCTAGACTATTTGTGTTAATAACTATTCAGAAAATATCATTCTATCACACCTTCAAATGGCCAAAGAATTTTTGTTCTGGTTTATCTTAGCTCTTGTCATTTTCCACTTCTTGACCTTATGTTAACATTGCTCTCTATATGTCTCTAACTGTTAACCTAGTAGGTCCTAATTAAAATCCACTCATACTTACAAACAAGAGAGCTTAACCATCACTAGCTACCGCATTTGCTGTGATGCTAGCCCATACGTCAATCTTAACGTTTATGTATCATGTTGACCACGACAGAATGTACTGTGAAATTAACTCTGCAGAATTTTGCCCCATCACATAGAATGTCAATGAAATTGCATGACATACTAAATCAATTATTACCTTCACCATTAGCAACAGTACTCAAAGAATACGGTCTAATGGTAAAAAAAATATGCAATTTTTATAGTAGATGTAAGTCAGAAATGACTAACACCATGGTATTTTTAACTGTATCACAGGCACACACATTACATTGTTATGCATGTTGTTGTTCTTGTTGTTGTAGCGTTTAACGCCATTTTTCAGCACAAGATAGGCTATACATGGTGGCCAGTATAACTGGTGGAGGAAGAACCCTGGAAAACCCTGGGAAGAACCACTGACCCACGAGAAGCTACTGGCAAGTTTTCTCACGTACCCACATAAATCAAGCCTGAGACTCAAACCTACGCAGACAGAGATGAGATGGCAGAGATCTGGAACGGTGAGCGCTTTAGACCACTTGGTCACTCGGGGCCCCTGTTATGCATGTAACATTTCCTGTATGTTTACAGAGTCATATACTTAGACTTCATGACATTACAAATAGCATAATCATAACATGCAAAAGTAAGGTGTAATGAATAAAGCATAAAGATATATTTGGACATAATTTCATGACATATCTGCAATTTGAGCCAAAAATAATAAAATCCTGCATTTGTACTCAAAGTAAATTTATGAACATGTTAAATAATTTCAATCTTTTGCCCCCAAGGCTCACCGACGAGAGAAATTATCCAACTCATTTCACAAATTTCATTTGAAATTAGCAAGCATTATGATCTTTGATTTAAGACTTTCTTACCGAGAAAATTTTGTTCTTCTAATGATTCTGTAGCAAGCTTTTTTTTTTTCTCATCCCGTTTACATTGCAGATCTTGGCCAGCTGTTGATTTGTAGTAAAGAATATATATACCTGCTTCGTGCCAGAAATATAAAACTGGTATGCAATTCAACACTCTTGTAATCAAAATTTATATAAAACTACTATATCAAAACATGAGGCCCTATATATATATATATATATATATATATATATATATATATATATATATATATATATATATATATATGCAAAATTCACTCTGCAGATAGATCCACAATGAATATGATCAATGTTTTCTCTCTGTGAACAAAGCATAATGGTATGGTGAATTTTTTAGGTTTATTGTTAAAACCACCAATTACAAGCATGTAGTTCTTATATGCCATCTGTTATAAGCTATTTTAGACCTTCAAGATCTCGAGAATGTGATATGTATGTGAACAGAAACAACAGGAGTTTAATGTGATTGTTATATTTAAGTTTTGATAGAAACTGTCCCTGTCTTTAAACTTTTACAGGGTGAAGTAATTACTACTGCCAACCAAATTATCATTAAAAGCACTTTTAAATCTCATTATTACAGTAATTAGTACTGATGGTCAAATTTGCAAATAGATTGCCAGTAACTTTTAAATTTCATTTCATTCATTGACTGTAGCAAGTATATCTTGAAATATCCTGAAAATTCAATTTGACCATGGGAAAAAGAACATGCTAACGAGGCAAAAGCCTTGGAACTTTTTCTAAAGTTTGCTTTTTGTAATTCCTAATGTTCAAAACGAAGTATCAGAAGGATAAGCAATCTTTATGCCTTCAAAGAAATTAATCTTGCAATTGTTTGCATTTCAGTATACATGGACTATGTGATATCACATCTGTCTTTTTTATTATGTGCATGTACTGCTATACATAATCAGATATTCTGCCAGGATTTTATCTAAATTGGGAGCTCCTCTAATGTCACTAAAAGGGCGGGGGGGGGGCTGGGCTGGCATGTCCAACTTCAGAACTCTTTATCATCACCATTGTAATATCAGCCAGTATTTGACAAACAAAATCATCATGTGAAGATGAATCATGGTGGCAATCAGCCATTTGGGTTTTTCTAGGGAGCCAGTATTTCAAACAGTATGTGCAAAAGTTCTTCATGTAAGGCCTGAACTCGACACAATACTTGTTCCATGACCCATTCTGCCAATCAAATTTAGTTTAATAACCATTGATGTCGAGCCTAAGAACCCTGAAGTGTAAACAGTGAAAAGGATATATGTGAACAAGTACATTAAGCATTAAAAATTAAATAATACAAAGTTTATACTGTGCAGAGTAAACTTTTATATGCATGACTTTAAACTGCTAGAGTTCTCACACATCACTGCTCTCCAAGTGTGGATCTTTGTGAAAAGTTTGTGTTATTTGCACATTCCTACGCCCTGTAAGCCATAAAATGGGACGCTGACAATTCTGGATAAATAAACCTAATACCAAATTTTGAAGAAGTCCAGTAATAATTAATGCAGTTCTTGTGACCATAATAAACAATGCTCACAATCAAATGAAAAGGTTGTATCAATACTAGCTAGATATCAAAACTGCTTGAAATCCAGTACATGAGTTATTGTTTTGAAATAAAAGTGGGATGGACAAATGCGCATAAAAGCGGGCTTGGATTTAATATCCACTGATCCCTCTTTTATATGAAAAGAAGGGAACAAATAGCATATTAATGGTGCAGATATGTAGAGAAAAGAAGCATGCATAGGATGCTGATAAGCAAGAAGAATAAGTTCATTATATGCAATGAAAATATGAAAGATGATAATAATTACATTAATAAAGAGCCTGTATTAGGGTCTAAAATATTTGCTCCTTGATGGTATTAATATTAAGCAGGGCTCGTGGACTTTGTAATAAATTTAGCAGAAAACTTCCCCCATTAAATATTAAACTGTTTAGAGAATGAACTTCACAGCTGAAGCTTATCATTTCTTTTCACTGCTCATATTTATTATTGCAGAATACAAATATTCCATATTATTTTTATTATGAACAAGAAAAATATACTGAAATTGTTTATCATAGGTGCATTATATGATACACTTGGTTAACTATTTTGACTTGATCACCCTTACCTATTATTTCATTTAGCCCCTTTTGGCAACATGATGTTAAAGTATTTTGGACCCTGTCATTTACAAGCATTAGTACTATAAGCAGTAAATTTTTAAGTGTGAGTGAATGAACTTGCAATATATGCTTACCGACCTCAGAGATATGCTTTATTAACATTCTACGCACATAATGATTGCTTACAGCACACAAGCTGAAAATACAATGATGAGGGAAAACAAAGCATAGTGCCAGATAAATGATCACATTTTTTTAATATACTCATCCTCTTTAATAATATAACTCTACATTAATTTCAGTTTCATTATTAATAGTAGCACATATGGATGTAAATAAAATTATGGCAATACATTCAAATATTTTTAAAAAATCTAAATTAAAATATAATTATTACAACAGAGATTTTGAGTCAATATTACAAGATAAGTGGAGCTAGTTGACAGCAATTATCAAAATAAACATTTAAAGTTTTACATAACTATTCTGTTCATTTTGAAAAAGTAAGTCATCATACAATTCTGAAAAAGTATGCATCCATTAAAAAATAATTAATCTTTGATATTATTTATGTAAAGTTTAGACATATTATCAAACACTTATCTGATAATACAGCTGTTCTTCATCTGACATACAGATGGGACTGCTATAGATGCTATTCAATCAATTCCTGCTATGAAGGATGAATGACTCTACCCGATGTTTGAAAAACAACAAACATTGGCATGCATTTTACTAACTTGACTGAAAAATACACATAGACGTTCCGTAAGCTATACAATGTGCTTCGTGAGGAGAGAATCTGGAAAACTCCATTTATATTTGAAATCAACCTGCTTCTTTGGTAAGAAAGACAAATATGTAAATGTGACATATTGTACAGTACATTAAAAAGAAAATTAAAAAATAGCCCCATATCACAATTATTAAGCAGAATAACAGAATGAAAGTCATCCAGCTTAAAGCAGCCACAAAGAACTCAATAAATTGAGTAAAGACAATATCAAGTTATGCGATCTAGTACAACTCTATGGTTTTCAAATAACAGAAAAGAGTGAGAAGCAACAAGCTTTGTAAAATTCATCAAATAATCTATTTCCCAAGAATACAAACTGAAAATGTGAAAGAAAAGGAACTTAAAGTATTGCCTATTAGTTCACAAATAATCCTAGAATTACAGACACAAGTCCCAATAACTAAAGTTCTAAATAAACTTGAGAGGAAATTCAGATTAAATCAAACACCGAAGTTCTTGATGTGCCTGTGGCGACACGTGTCGTGTTGATGTACAAACAGTCTTTTGTTGGATCACAATAATTAATCCAAGAATATATCCTTATTTGAAATGTCAGTATAAATTCAAGCCTCTATTTCCAAGAATGTTACTTTTTTGAAGAGAACTCTGTATTTCCAGAGAAGAATCACTGGAATTAAATGGTTTGAAGGAATAAATTCTTGCCCAAATGAACTAAACTTTCTGGACTTGTGAAGGAATAGAGAAGTGAAAGCATAATTTAAAATCCAAAGAGCAGTATTTTGAGTCACATAATGTTAATTAGTTTATTAATGATAGGGTACAAAATCAATAAACTATGTAATGAGTTTATCCAACCAATGACACAATATCAAAGAGTGCACTAATACTTTTATTATATAACCATATTTGCTCAAGAGCTGGCCTCAAACTTATTGCTAGTTCTCTGACCCTTGATCCGCAAGCCATATACAATGAATGCAGAGCCCTGGGTGACCCAGTGGACCAAGGGATCACTGACACCTCACCTCTGCATGGGGTTGAGACTGAGGCTCACCTAACATGGGTGTATGTGAAAAAGCTAGCCAGTAACTTCCTGTGCATTGTTGATTCTTTCCGGGGTCTAACTTCACCAAATATACAGGCTATTATGTATCATGTGCTTAAACATGGTGTTAAACCCATAACCACCACTACAATAAATGCCTGGGGTAGAAATGACCAGTTTTCCTCCCTACATCAAGTAAATAAATATATTTTACATTCACTCATCCGTCGATAATGACAACATTCCAAAATGAAATGACACCGAAATATAGTATAAGATTGCTAATGGGACTGCATTACATACAATGAATTTGAAAGAAACTATGGCAAAAAAGAAAAGTTTTTATCCGTGAAAACGTGAGCAAGAGATCTGCTGCAAGAAAGAATAATAACTAAAAATAAAAACGCAAATCATATCTGAACATCCTGGTTACGACAACAACACTTTAACGGACATGTTGTCGATGGCGCGACAGGAAATTTAACACCATACAGTTTCAGTTTAAAACAAAAGAATCAGCAAGGCATTGAAGAGATAAACGCTGTCGAAATGAACAAATACCAGCTGATTTTAATAGCGAGAAAAACGTACTTCCTCTCTGCTTCCTGCCTCTCAGAAGTTGACTCCAAATATAGTACTGAATAGAGCTCAAACAGTTATAAAAAGGTGGAACACTTGAAATCCTTTAATGAATTAAGAATCGAAACATTGACTTGATGTTTAAAAATGGGTTTTAATTAAACATACTTTATGAATAACATGTGTTAAAATGCTTGTATATAATTCATTAGACGTATTTACATGCAGGTAAACATTTACAACGTGCGTTTTATTCTAACTGACTACAAGCAAATATTATGTATGTCTATATTGTGTAGTTGACATTGTCCATAACTGAGGGCAGAGGAGCACCTGACTACTCACATCATTGTTGGCTTGTTTTTAAATTATAAATATGTCTTTTAGAGGTTTTGAATTTTTATTAGAGATTAGGAATGTTCTAGAAGCAACTTGTTTACGAATTTGATGGGGGAAATGACCCTTCATCCTAGCTCTCTTAGTTTGTCTTAGGTTTTTATATAAGCTTGAAATTGTAAACACAATCTGCATTCCATATCTGAACACTAGTCGTATTAGAATGTTCTTTATGTATTTGAATTATTCATTGGAAATACAAAGTGTCCATTGATTTAATACTAAATCGCCATTTTGGATTTATTGTGAATTCATTCAAAGACACTTTGGATTATATCATTCTGATAAATCAAGAATGTTGCCACATTAGCACATTTAAGGCTACTAGCACATCAGCACATCCAAGATTCGAATTCATTTGGAACACCGCTGGAATTCGTTCGGAATAGTTTTAGACTTGTACTATAACATTTATGACTGTTTGGGATTTAATTCATAATAGTGTTAGTCGCTATTAAAGTTTCACTTTTTATCGACGAGAAATAAATTATTTGTTGAATTTTATAAAACTTGTTGGTTTTCTCACTTTTCTCTTGCTTATTCTAAGACCATATAGTCACACATGTTACATACATGTATACATACATACATACAAAACACACACACACACATACATACATACATACATACATACATACATACATACATACATACATACATGCATGCATGCATGCATGCATGCATGCATACATACATACATACATACATACATAACCCACCGACCCATCCATCCATCCATCCATTTATCCACCCATCCATCATTTGTCGGAATAAGAGATCTTTCAAGACTGGTTTTATAAAATAAAAGTGAAAGTGACATACTTGTAAAACAATGCTTGAACTGTTTCAATATGCAAGAAAAAACGATATATTATCAACTATGTTGCAATTTATACACATTTATGGTAAAAAAGTCATTATAAGAAAAAGGATACGAAAATAATAGAATAAAACAAGTACAAACATACTGAGAGTGAAATTGCAAACATTTGATAAGGTATTACAGCTATAAAATTTATAGCATCAAAAGGGACAAGGTAACATTCCTATGATTACTAGATCACACATCCACATTACATTACGTGATCATTTTGTAGTTAGAGGTATTGTAAGATTGCTTTGTCTTTCAATGTAATTCATCATTTACAGCGCCTTCTTGTTTATGAGGGGTGATTATGCTCTTTATGTGTATTCAAAACATTTAGTTTCAATCATTTCATCATTTGCACATTGGATCTTGGATCTGTGTTGTACTTTTTGCCAAGCGTATGTCAATATTGTAAAATCAATCAGAATGTAACCAGTCCTTGTCACATTCTTATATTTTAGGTCCTTGTACATCTCCAAAGTAAACCGTCCATTTATCAAATAAACAAATTGCCTACTATTTCTAGTAAATTTCTCTGCAATCTATTTTTCTTTAATTTATTCCTTTTAAGAATTGTTTTCAGTTCTTTTGATTCCTATATGTTCGCCATTAGCGAGTTTAATATTTGTGGTGTAACATTTTCCTCGCTGCATTGTTATCTTGGTATTTGTATTCAGGATCAAAAGAAACTCTTTTTGCCAATTTCACTGCCACTGACGGCTTTACCTTCCATGTGATCGAGTTTTTATTTTATATTTGGTAGATGCAACGATGTTGAAATGTTTTGAAACTGCGTTGCAGATCAAACTTTTTTTTTATATCTAAAGCTTTGATGGCAAAATCTACCAGAATATAGAATACCTTTAAAAGGCAGTAGAACAAATATGCCGGCTAAATGCATAAAAATCACGCTAAATCCAATCCACTTGCAGCGACATTATATCGGCTTAAACGACTTCCATCCGTGTCTGCACACAAAGGTGAACTTATTATGTTATTTAGAATTTATTTTTTATCTCCACAAACACATTTTTGTCAGCAAGAAAGTAAGAGCAGTGGCTTTGGTTAGTGTAGGAGATAACGACAAAGTAGTAGAGTAGTGAGGTATAGGTAATATGCACAAAAATCACTTGTTAGGGAAGGTGTTGTGCTAATATATGTTTTATTTCTTCAGTTATCCTCAGTAGAGGCTGTCTCGTGACTGCTCACCTGTACCCAGATTAGATATTTTTGTCTCTGGATTGCTTTTCAAAGTATACTTGCAAGTATACTTTATGCTTGAAACTAACACTGATTTGTGTCCTGTAATATTTGCTGTTATGGAAAATACAGTTATTACGTATTCAACGTTAAACATGTATCAGCCTGTTCGCGAAGTTTACCAGACGCTGTCGAATCATTGTGACAAATGCACATCTTAAAAAGCTTGACCTTTATAAACCCATTATGATCTGTCTTCTCAGATCAGTTTTGGTATACTTTTCATTCCTCCTCTAATGATGGCAACTCGTGTTTTAATGTATACGGTACAGATGATGACATGATAAGTCCTCAGGTGGTAACGGAGAAGTTATTCTACTTACAGATAAAACTACTCTGCAATTCTAACTGATCATTCTTGGGATTGAAACTAATTGCTGACAATTTTCTTCTTTTCTTAGCATTTTTGTGAACGATTTCCAGCCTAATTCAGCTTCACGTAGATTTGTTGAATTTTGTCAAGTTGACTTCCATGAATTTTGCAAACCATGTCTTTCTTGTCATTTTTGTCCTCTTTATCTTTCATTGCTGTTATTTAACGTTTACAGTTAAAGAGTATTATTTTAGGTGTTAGAAACGTTAGCTGCAACATATTTTAAATACACTTTTAATAGTGAAAAATGAATTGTAACCTCATTGGGTAAATGAAACATTGATTTCAAGAGAATGGGAAGAAGTATAACTTACGAACTTTGAATATTTCAAACATGAAGAGAAGATCACATAATAAGCTAATGGGTAGAAAGATACCGCAATGTCGAAAATAAAAGTAATCTAACAAATGCAAATATACTTCATTTATTATAACATTAGAATTCCACAATTGCCAAGTAGAATATTTTTCAGTGCATTCAGGTACAATGATAATGTAGAAAAGAAGTACTATTTTGCAGAAAATATGCAGATTATACAATACAATATTTTAGAGGAAAGATATTCAAGAGCACGTTTAAAAAAGTTGACTCACGCAAGATGGCTAACTTGCTCAATGAAATAAATGTATTGCATATACATGAAATATGGATAGATAGATGGAGTATTATGCAGAATACAAGAGACAAAAATATTACAATTATGTAAGCGTCAGAAATTCGTTAACTACTGGTTCGGAATTGATGTTTAGTTCCTAGTCATATCTGAGAAGAAACGCTAATCTTCAGTCATTGATAGTATCTTTTAGTTTGATCATTGCAAACGTACAACATGGGATTATACTGACAGCTGCGTTGAGATTATGTCATTCATTCGCTCATATATCCCACCAGTCACTATGTTAGAGTATGGGATCACATTGTCAGGCGAACTTCTTTTGTGTCCATCTTTATATAATGCGAAGTGGAAAAGTCACAGATTACATAGAGCTACATAATTCAATGGAAAATCGAAGCATTTCTCAAAATAATGTTCTGGACCACATTGAAAAGCACGTTAGCATTGGTGGTATATATTTTGATGCGGAGGACGGTTACCAGTATTGCTTCCAAGGTGATATTTCTGACGTGTTTGAACGTAAATGTTTAATCAATTTTCTTTCATGTCTTAATAGTGGCTTTATTCATCTTCCTTTGATCTAATGCTTACATACAAAGAAAATATAATGTACGAGTACATTGAATATATCTGCTAAAATTGCTGCTTATCATTTTATGAGTTTTGCTTTGCTATGAAACTCTATGCACTCTACAACAATAACAAACAATATTAACAGAATTAACCATCAAACCAAGAACGTCCGATTGTGAAAATCATGCTCATTCCTAAAATAAAATCACGCTTAAAGATTAATATAAAACGTGGAAATCTCGAATAATAATGGCAGGTTATACCATTGAGGACTTCCGGTTAGTAACTAGTCTCCGGGATGTCAATGTAAACGTCAAATTAAGATGAAGTGATTCCTGAATTGCTGGAATGAATTTCTCAAATGGCTTCCACATGCTTAATCCTCTGATTTTAATATTTCAATTCTTTGCAATGATATTTTTATGTTATTAAGAATATTTCTGAATGTGACTGCGCTGATAACAAACTCCGACCTTTTCTCACACCGAATTCGGCACTCTCATTTATGCAGCTGAAACAAAGTACGACATTATGAACAACTGATTCTCTGTGAAAAGAATACAAGTGAACCGTGAAAAGTTGCAAAGGCGAAGATGGTGGTTAATTTGCCTCTCGGCATGCATTTAGTGCTGACCAGTACCTCCTTTTAAGATATTTATTTATTGTATAATTTACCATTCTTTGTTTCTTCAGTTAGAGCTAAATCTACTGATTAGCATCTCCAAGCTGTAAAAACTGCTTGATTGTAGTTACCTAAACACTAAATTCACTTTTAAATACTGCACCTTTAAAGGTGTATGCTTGATTATATCTTAAGGTATCGGTGACGTAATATGCCTCATCTTATTTATATAGTGTGCTATGTTTGCATATCTTGCGTGCAGAAATCTCATTTCAGCATGTGTTTAGTTGTTGTGTTCATCATGGCGACCATACATAAATATTATCTAGTTATATTAAGGAAATCTGGCATTGTGTTGTTTGACATCATTTCATGTATGACGTCATTTTGACTGTAAGCAATTACTCCTTTACCAATATGTATTGAAAAATGTTGCTTACGTCACAAACGCATAAAAACAAAACAGCAACTATATATTTTCCGTCTCAGATTGATTATACGCAATTTAAGAATGACTCATTTTATTCAACACTATATTTCTTCCTTACTTTATACCTCCCGTTAAAATTAATATAGTTAAATTTTACACAACTTCCACACAATGCATTTGAGTCATATTTTGATATACAGTTACCTAAATTAGTAAACAAAATGTTGCTCCTCACTAAAGACTTCTTAAGTGCTACTTAAATCTAACATAACTCGCCATAGCATCGGACACTAATTGTAAAGCCGTTGTTAATTTGAGCATGTTAATGAAAGTTAAAACGGCATTTGTGCATGCACTTTGGATTCATCGCTGATAAGAGAGATTTGTTAGATACATAAAGATGTTTCGTGAGATCATTTGTGTTACGAAACACTTGCTTCCCACACAATTAAGAGCATTTTGTTCATTTTGAACGTACAACTTTTTTTGAACTTTGATTTCCCTGTTATAATGTGATTATCTTTACAGTGGTTGTAGTTTGAAACGTAAGCGTTCTTGCTCATATAACCGATGAACTTTACATCTAGCCTTTGACCTTTAGCCCAAACCTCTTACCGCTAGTAAAGATCCGTACAAAGACAATTCGAGATAATTTTGTAATAACATTAATATTAATCCTAACACTGACTATTGAAACCTGTCGAAAGCAAGCTTACTGTATTGCCAATAATACCCGACACTTCTTCTGCTGATGTTTCGTCAGAGTCAAATACAAGTTATTTTCGAATCTACTACGTCAGCAGCAGTCGTACAATCCCATAATTATCATTTCGTCTTGATCAATAATAACGTATTAACATTTCCTTTTCTTCTGAAGCTCTTTTTAAATTATATGCAAATAATTTGTTTATATAATTTACGACTTCTTCTGACTAATTCATTCATTTTGTTTTGATAGGAATTTATATCTTTACTATTTGTTTCAATATCTTTCTGTTTTATCCTAATTTTGTTGTCAATTGGACATACAAAATAAGCTTATTATATTACTAATGCTACCCGACTCCTCAGTTGCTGCTATTTTGCCAATCTCAGAACAATGTTACATAATTAGCGCCTGTTACCATACCTAAAGTTGTAAATATTGTACCAATTGTCACAGAATTTGTCTTGAACATTTCTATAGTCATTTCACCCATTGCTACGTTTTCTCTATTTTGTGACTCAGTTCTATTTATAATTTCTCTAGATCTGTTACATAGACAAATAATTTTGTTCGTTTGCTTTTAGTAGATTGTAATATCTCATTTAATTTAGATTTGTAGCTACATTTTGTTCTTTAGAAGTATCTTCTTTTATTGTATCCATACAGTTGTGATACAATGTCAAGACTACTATTCGCCCTTATTTTCGAATGCATTACGTAAGAAGCAGTCATATATTCGCTTAATTATCTTTTAGCCTTGATCAAATAATGAATAAACATTTTCGTCCCTATTATAAGCTCTTTCAAAATCATTATATAAAATCAACAATTATAGTTTTGAGGTGGTTGTTTAATTTGTTTTTACATTTAAAAATGTCTTCCCATAAATTCATTACGTCTGTTTTGGCAGAATGTTTACATCTTGACTATTTCTTCTGATGAATTCATTATGTCTACTTTGGCGGTATGTTTGCATCTTGACTATTTGTATTATTAGTTGGCTGTTCTATTAGAGATTTGTGTTCAATAGGCTATTTCTCTTTTTTCACTTACTCCGAAAGCTCACGATCTACATTATAATTGTTAAACGTTTATGTCTCAAATATAATGGCTTCCATTCATTTTCTTCTTCTGTCCAACATACGTTCCTTAGAAAATGACTTCCATATGTTTGTTCACAAACAGATTTAGAAAACAACATAATATCTGTTTTGTCCTTTACATAAGTTTGGATTGTTTCTTTCTATCAAAATAATATAGCGGTATATCTCTCATGTGCGTCTAGGATTTCACCATTTTATACTGTATTTCATATATATTTCATCCTGGTAATATGACATTAATGTTCATTAATAGAAACCCCTTTTACAGGAGTTGAAACGAAACATTCTTAGACACCATTTTAAAATGTATTTTCATATCTTATATAATCCTTATCATACTCTGCATCATAAAGTTCACGGAAAGCTACAAAGTCCTTTATACTATGTGCCATTTGACGATATTCAAAAATATGAAAGTAAACTCAAAAACCGAACTAGACTTCACGGAAACATAAAAGAATATTTAAAGTTGGCTTGAGGTTATTATAAGTTTCTGACCTTGAAACGTTGATCTCTTTTTGCACATTTTGTTACTTTAACTAACCTTCAGTGCAGGTGCAGAACATTATTTGTTGAAAGAATTATACCAATCTCTTTATCAACAACAGAATTCATCTGCTTTCTTCTTTTTGGAATGTGTATCCTTTGTTAGTAAGTGGTTTGAACAATATATTTTTTCTTTGATTAATTAAGTGATGTTTAATGACATTTTCAGCTTTACGTCTATACCAAATATCATATATTTGTCATAATGAACTAGTTATGTATAAAATTGTTCCGACATTTTTGGGTGAGTTTAATAAATCCTCTTTAGGCATGATATTCATTAGTATTAAAGCATATTTTGTTACGCATTAAGCTGTATGATAAAGCAATCGAAATCTTTATGGTAAGTTCGATTATCATGCATTTCGTTTTTGGTTTTTACTTATGTTATTTTGCGTTATTTAAATCTATAAAGAACAGCTTGAACATAAATTAAGTTTTGTAGCTTCTCAGCAATGCAATAACAGAAAAAACGAACTTAAATACAGATTACCAAGAACAGTAAAAAGTATTAGAATAAAGAAAGGAAGATAGAGTCACACAAAAAAATAAAACGCACGACATCATATTATATATATATATATATATATATATATATATATATATATATATATATATATATATATATATATATATATATAGAGAGAGAGAGAGAGAGAGAGAGAGAGAGAGAGAGAGAGAGAGAGAGAGATATCAATGTCTTTTATGTAGGCAAACAACTTTTAATGCGGAAATTTATTCCTGATGTTAATTTAAATGAATTAGAGAAACAGTTAACCCACCTCTCCAACTGATCCGCAAGAAACACTCACATGGTTTTGTACTTGTATACTTGGCTTATCAATTTCAGATTGGAAAATTTGAAGCACATTTAGTTTATCGATGACGTTGTGCAGAGCAAACAAGATATAAAAAGACAACTATTTTATTGCAGTTATAGAAAAACTTAAGGTAACTTGACAATAACATAAAAATAATTAAACTAAATACCTAGGAAACATTTAAATTCCTTACATGGAAAAGAATGAAAAAATTGTGGAACGTTAAACGGAAGGAAAGACAAATGTTATTCATAACTGGCGAAGGCTATATTACGATAGATTTACGATCTTTATAGAGGAAAACCTTCAAAACATGATGGAAACTGTTCTCCGGAATTTAGGAAAAGCGAAAGCAGAGATATTAAATATTTATCTACTCAGAGAATTGAAGGACAGAAGCTGGAAAAATACTTGTTAGTTGGTGTACGTATTGTTATTGGTGTGTGTTATATATTTTTTGAGAAAAAGCACCAAAAAGAACACGGAATGTATCGCCAGGACTGCTCGTCGCATTACCGAATATTGGATTTACTGATATATCCTCTAAAGCGTGGAACAAAATACTTTCAAATGCTTATTAATACATGCCTAATGAGAAGAACAATATACCTAACACGGGTTACCATACATCACAATATACATTTTGAACCGGATATTTATTTTCAAAGTTGATTCATCAAATAACATGAATACATAAGTCATAGACGTATGTGATTATATTTCACTGAATCAAAATACTATTTATCACATAGTCGGTACACTTCGCCTACAGTGTGTGCAGTTTCATATTTTTTATATTATACGTGTGAACATATCACTTTATGTTATTCTGATTGGTCCAAATAAGCCCATGAAATTATCGTGCACGATCCTTTTTACTGATTGGCTGGGATCGTGGGAAAACGTTTTTAACCCCGCTTTCTGGAATGTTTTGTTTTGAATAAACGTTTTTTGGCGGCCATTTTTTAACTCGATTCGCGAAAGGAAATTGAGGAAAAATTATCTCGGCTGTCTGAATATGGATATGTTACCCCCACAGGGGTTTGTTATGTCATGTTTAACAATATCATCATAAGAAAAATGGTGTAAAACTACAAGACAAGAACAACAATAAGAAGTAAAACTAAGGGTATTGCTTATTTGATAGAGGGTGGCGGGGGGGTGGGGGGGGCGGTATATCTGTAACATAGATATAGAATCCACCATATATACAAGAGTGGTTTAAATGTTAACTTAAAGAAGTAACTAAACTCACCTCTGTTCACAGAAGAATCTGGACATAAATGGGTCTCCTAACTGACAGAACTTTATCCAACCACAGCATCTTTACTTAGTATATATGGGATGTAAATCTCTGACACGAAGAGAAATTTGTTGACGTCTTCTGTACAGTCTATTGTTCCAAATCAAATACTGCAAATATCCGGTCACAAATGCATTGCAGTAAATGTGGGAATTTTTGCATCCAGTAATCCTGCTTCACATGAAAGTCGCAACAATGTAACGTTTAGTTCTGAAAGTGACATTTTAGGGTAAACATGTACTCTACTGTAGGCCTGCTGTACTGTGTACCGTATCAAACAATGTGGCAGCATCACATTGCATTGATCATTCTGTTTTGAAAAATGATTTTGTCGTTATAAAATGTTCTGTTTATTCGGATGGAAGCTTTTTCTTTGATTTATAGTTTGTAAAACAGTACAATCTACTTTTACCAGTTCAGCTTTGTTTGGGACTATATTTTATGCACAACAAATGAAAGGTGCACCGTCTGTCAGAATGAACGAAATTATTCGTTCTTCTTTCTATCTAAATTATTTCCACTGAAATAAAAACTATGTGATATAAAGAATCTCAAATGGGTAACGATTTAATATTAAATTTATGAAACTCGTTGAATAATGTCCGCTTTTGCTCGCCAAGGCTCGCAAAAGTTGGACATTATTCAACTCGTTTCATAAATTCAATATTAAATCATTACCCATTTGAGATCCTCTATTTACTACCTTTGGAACTCGAGGGATACGTCTAGACAAAATAGTTAAACCTTAGTATTAACTGAAACAGAATCAGCAACATGTTGTATTGGCTACAATAACTCAGATCAGTATATTATAGACTGATGAAATCAACAACAGTAAAATGTGATTAAGGTAAAGAGATACAATACAACATAGGTGTCCTAATACATCAAAGAAAACTACATTTTTTCGACGTTATTGATATTGAACACTAGATATTACTATCTGCAATGTATGTAAAGAAATCACTTTGCTTTAATGGATCGTCGCAAAACGATACAAAAAATGTTTGGATAACAGTGGAATGACGTCTGGAATTATAGATTACTGCATTTGTATGGGAAAATAGGAAAGAGTTTTTTGGATGGATACACTACACGACCTTGGGAGTGCAGTATATTCATCCGACAAAAGGTTCATAATTTCCCATACAAATGGAGGAATATTTGTATTATATGCTCATTTTCTTATTCTACCTAAGGCTTAATTATATAAACAAATATATACACTGCAAGAAATAAAGTAACTGAATTAATGCCGTATTCCAAACTAAATACATAAGCACATATTTATCAGTACAAAATAAAAACGTTATCAATGAGTACATACCTCCGCTCTGATAAATTTGAACCTAGTCGCGTGCTAGACATAACTTTCGAAAGAAAATGGCGTTTATTGTCTACTATAAATTGAAATTAGATACATATTGTAAATTAATGCGCACTGCGAAAACTTTTCCTATTTAGTCTGAAATGAAACGATTTTGATATTTTTCTCGATTTTGCTAAATGTCGTGATAATGACTGGATTTATCTGTGTCAATTCTACATGAAGTACATTTGATTTCAGTAGCGAGGGAGCAGCGTGTTGACATCTGCAAGTGCGCTTCTGTTCCGTCATTGAATGATCGAAATCATAATGTTGGAAAAATATGAAGTCTTTCAATTGCAACTATCAAAAACATGCTATGGAATATGTTTATTTCATTTTGAGGGCAGTAAGGAGGATGTAATGGCACTTGGAATATATTCGAAATTACAGCACAATTTCTAAATGTGTATCAGGTTTGAGAATCCATGACATGGCTCATGTATTTCCGATTTGCAGAACTAAGAAAGTACATTCTGAAGAAATTCAGAATGTAAAACTGTAAGTATATTTTGTGCCATTCTTATTACCAGCTAAAGAAGACAGTTTATGTCTTGTCACTTGTATGTTATTTGTAGGGACCCAGAACTGTTTGGTGTCTGTCTCTAGCCTAAATCTGAAACACTGTATCAAGACAGTTAACTCAAATGTGGCAAAGCAGCTGGTATGTGTCAGTCCACGAAACATCTTCTTTATTTCATTCAGAATCAAATTAGTCAATCAAAACGTAAAGTTTCTACTACGTGAGTATACATGATTTGTTTAAAACGTAGTTTCTAATACACTATTTGGCACACGTGAGTGCAACATGAAGTACGCTTGAGTGCAAGATCGTAAAATATTGCACGATTCTGACAATGTAAAGTTAACGGAGAAAAAATGAGTATAATATAAATAAACATTGCTCAATTCTTTTGCATTTTTGCAACAGAGCTGGACGCAAATAGCACATTGTATTACAGGGAATAAATTATGAAGTTGGTTGGTGAAATGTAATGTAATCAATACAAATAAAACCAAGATTATACCAATATGTTATGGCTTTGTAATTTAGAAATGTACGTCACAAAATCTCAAAAGCAATTTGCTGCTAATATAACAACGATGAGGAAACCAAATACACACACAGACACACACATCTATATATCTATGTTTCTATCTATCCATACACACAGAGAGAGAGAGAGAGAGAGAGAGAGAGACAGAGAGACAGAGAGAGAGACAGAGAGAGAGTTCGTGGGACGGGATAATTCCTAACTAATTTGTGTTTCACAGGTTATAATGTCATAGTCTGTTCACAATGCATATTTTGCTATTCTTTTCTGAGATTTGAATTCATTCGCTCAGCGCCTAAAATCATACGGCTATTATATTTTAGCAAGAACAAAAGGTAATGGTGCGAATCAACATGTAATATTAGCAATCATTAGTTTGTATTTTTGTTCGTGTCTAAGATTTAGAAACACTCGACTTCAGGCAATTTGTTAATATTGTTTATTATCCATATACATGCTCTCATTATCCTTTAAGTTACCAACATATTGAATTTGATTCCATGTATGGAATCCATATTTTTGATTTAATCTTACACAACTTGTTTAATTTCTAAGGTGGCGACTGTACTGGCGACCAAATTGTCTATAACTTGCTCGGAGTTGAGAAAATACCGCCATTTTCACTATCTCTTTCGTGTTTTCTTTCCAGGTGCACACCTAGGTTGAAATCTTCACTTGGGTCAAGAAGGAATGATAACAATGGAATCAATGGTAGTGTTAGCATTTATTTATATATCAGTTGTTATGTCATTTAAAGACTTACAGGAGATTGCTCTCTTTGCATGGTGGGTGATATTTACATTATTCAAAACACGATTCAATTCCCGTAATATCATGATAACATTTATTGGACTATCTGGATTGACTTTGAGTCTACGCCAAAGTAGACAGAGACACCTGGAAGAAATCGAGGCTCTAACTACTGCAATGATTATCCATTTTCTAATATTATCAAAAACATTATTTTTAATTTCTGTTGAACAAATGTATGGAACGTTGAAAACGTTATACAAAAAATATTACGTATGTGTAAAAGTGATTTTGATATCATTCTTAATAGCTGCAATGATTATTTTTTGCACGGGCTTGGTTTGTTACGGGATAGATAAAGTGCTGGAGTGGATCTATAATGGTCCATTTTATACTAAAAACAACTTTGTCACTGTCCACGGGAAGTTCCATAGAATTGTCCAAATTGTTGACATATCAGACGATGATCTATCAATCGCACAACATAGTTTCACTGTTGGTGAGCATCAATCGTCATTATCCTCACTTAGGTATTTTTCTCACAAGGATACGAACTCATTGCCACTAACTAAGCATCTTATACAGGCATACCCAGGAGAAGAAGCTGAACTTAAATGTTGTATCCGGGTGCTGTTACCCGGCGGCGAACATGTACATGCATTATCTCTCTTTTTTGAACAGGATTCTGTCGAAGTCAGAAACACTATAAGAAGGAGAATACACCTTCCGGATGAGAAGATACAAAATGGTTCAATGTATACATTTTCGCTGACTTTGCTTG
>JAECUM010045518.1:0-12263 GCA_016617855.1 Megalonaias nervosa
CACTTCACACTTGAATGTTTTTTCTCCAATATGATTACTCATGTGAATTTTTAAATTTCTACTCTGATTAAACATTTTATCACACATTTCACACTTGAATAGTTTTTCTCCAGTATGACTCCTCATGTGCACTTTTAAAACTCCACTAAGATTAAACATTTTATCACACACTTCACACTTGAATGGTTTTTCTCCAGTATGACTCCTCATGTGCGCTTTTAAAGCTCCACTACGATTAAACATTTTGTCACACACTTCACACTTAAATGGTTTTTCTCCAGTATGAATCCTCATGTGCAATTTTAAAGATCCACTTTGACTAAACATTTTATCACACACTTCACACTTGAATGGTTTTTCTCCAGTATGAATCCTCATGTGGAATATTAAAGATCCACTTTGATTAAACATTTTATCACACACTTCACACTTAAATGGTTTTTCTCCAGTGTGAATTCTCATATGCACTTTTAAAGCTCCATTACGATTAAACATTTTGTTACACACTTCACATTTGAATGGTTTTCTTCCAATATGATTACTCATGTGTGATTTTAAATCTCCACTCTGCTTAAACATTTTATCACACACTTCACACTTGAATGGTTTATCTCCAATGTGATTATTCGTGTGAATTTTTAAATTTCCACTCTGATTAAACATTTTATCACACATTCCACACTTTTATGGTCTATCTCCAGTTGCATGTTCACGTTCAGTTTCAAATCTCCATTCTAATTAAACATTCTGTTTCACACTTATATGATTTTCCACCAGTATGCTTTCTCATGTGCCTTTTTAAATGTCCACTATCACCAAATTTTGTATAGCACACTTCACAGTGATGTTTTTTCTCCAGTATGCACCACCTTTAAATATCCACTCTGCCTCAACCTTTCATCACACACGACACACATAAATGGTTTTTCACCAGTATGTTTTTTCATGTGCAGTTTCAAATCTCATTCCTGTTTAACGTCACACACTACACACGTAAATGATTTTCTCCTGTATGTATTCTCAGTTTCAGATCTCCATTCTGATTAAACATTCTATTCATTCAGTCTATCAAATAGTTCACATGTATATGGTTTTTCTCCATTATGCTTCTTCACATGCCCGTTTAAACTTCCACTGTCATTAAATAATTTATCACACACTTCACACCGAGGTCCTAAAGAATGTTTTCTCTAGGATCTAGCATTCTGTGCTTCTGTAGTGTTAAACGTCAATCAACCACATTGTTCACTAGCATATACTCCATGTAGTCATTAAACTTTTACTGTTACGTACAAGACTAGTCAATTTATAGTAGTAATCCGCCATGTTCCTACTGAGTTCTGGAAGAGTCCATTTTAGATACAGGAGCACCGATTCTCGTCGAAATCGTAGTGCGCCAAGGGGGGGGGGGGGAGGGGGAAGGAGGAAGGGGGAGGGGAAATTTAAAGACAATGGTATAAAATTAATGTTATCAGTATTTCAATATAAAGAGATACAGAGTAATGTGCTTTGTATGATAATAATAATGACGATAATAATAATAATAATAATAATAATAATAATAACAAGAATAACACCACCACTACCACTAATAATAATAATAATAATAATGATGATAATAATATTAATAATAATAATTATTATAATAATAATAAATCTATTTCTTGTCTAATGGGTCCCACATTTTATGTTTCGATACAAGATTATACGATAAAAACAATTGTTTATTGGTAACATCCGCCATGTGCGTCCTGAGTTCTGGAAGAGTCCATTTTCAAGCAAAGATCCCGGTCGGAATTGAAGTGTGCCACTTGTTAGCATAGTCTGCATTATCTTTACTTATCATTCTATTTACATTAAATAAGTCACTGTCAACAAAGATACGGAAAAAAATCCAAAGACAGAATGTCCTAAAATTAATGTAATCAATATTTAAATGTAAAGAAATACAGAGTAATGAGCTTTGTAGAAGAAAAAGAGGAAAAGAAGAAAACGATGATGAAGATGAAGGTACACTTCTCTACAAGCAGATCAGTGGTGATTATTGTCTTCTTCCCATGGAGGTACAACGTATGCCATATGAATGGTCACTTTTATATCGGTGATGTCAAATTTTTCTCTCATCGTCTGCCTCGTCGAAGCAATAGCCCTCAATAGTTTGGAAGAAGTTAATTCTGCAGGTGTGCTAAACACGAGACATACAGGAGAGATCAAACTTTCGTGATACATAGATAGGCTCAAACGACCTCGAGTTCTGACTTGACACTGACGTTTGAGTTCCTCTAACAGCGAGTCAAATAAGTCCGTAATGAAACCTGCTGCGTCCTCGCCTGGAACGTCAGGCGCAAAGTCTTTAAATTTCACCGTCTAGGTATAAGTTGTCGTCCTAAATTTTCTCGAAGTCGCTGCCTGAATTATTTGGATGCTAAAATTCTCCTTTAGGTCTACTGAATCCTTTTCCTTCTTGGACTCGCTTTGCTGTGAGGGTATGGTAGTGAAGGTGGTCAATGATGTTTGTTCCTTCTCTTTTTTCATCTGCGTAGAGTGATTCATCTTTCTCGGTGTTTGTCCTCGCAATGAAGTGTCGTTCTTGGAAATGGTCCCTTTTTATACTAGGTGATATCAGCATGTCCATAAGGTAAAGTCTTGTGGTCTGGAAGTCACACTCGTTGCACGTAGTTTACCATGGCGTTAGTAAATAAACAACTAAGATGTGATATTGCATTGGTGATGTGATCGTGAGGCACACCATCGCACTCGAGTTTCTCGTTGGACTTGAGTCTTACGCTTGATACTTGTTGTTTGAAAGTATTCATCCTTCTCGACTGGCAATGAACTATCGGTCTTGAACGTTGTCCCCTTTTATATGCTGGCCAATATCAGCGTGACCGTACGCTAAAGTGGTTGGGACGCCGAACTCGCTTCTGGTACACGATTTGATAAACTTTTTCCAAGGGTCGACTGACGATTTAGTGTGTGGGTAAACGTACAATCTTGTGCGGTTCTTTGGTGGGCACTTTAAAGTTTCGATCCTGTCCAGACTGCAAGGCTTCTTTCAATATGCCAAAGTTCACCACTCGACTGGTGCGATAATTGAGAGTCAGTCCTTTCACTTTACACTCCGTGTGCACTTCTCCTTGATTGTCCCGGTATTTGTAGCCGTAATTTTTGGGACCGCCACTTGCAAAACTTAGAATCTTGTCGTCGGGATGCTCGTCCGTCCAGGCTCCTAAACGGTCTCCTTCGATGACAGGGTGACGTTGACCCAGGCGATGAATGTAGATGCAACTGTCCGTGTCAAAATACAGCACACGATCTCCTAACAGTTCTAAAGCTTCGTACAGTGTTAAACGAGCATGGGCTGTCACGTAGGCCGCAATGATGACATTTCCAAATTCGTCAGTTTCTACAAAGTCCAGTTCTTCTTCGTAATTGACTAAGATCAAGTCCTCACGAACGACGTCCACGTGTTTCATGTATTTGGTTTTGTCGTGAATCATCTGGAAGTAACGGGAAGGTTCTGTCAAATACTCCGTCTTGAGTAAAACACGGTCGTTGTGCCATTTTTCCCCACAAACAATTCAACATCACTTTGGCAAACGATCGCCTTCCTTCGTTTTTCTCGATGTAGTCTAAAGTGATGCCTTCCTGCTCCCAGTATTTCTCTTTGAACTTGTTTTGGTCTTTGGGAGTGTGGCACCAGGAAGGATAGCCGCTGGCTTCTTGTTTCAGTTTCAAAAAGGCATTCCCGTTGTCTTCGAAAATGCCTCATTTGAGTCTCGTCGCCCTTGTGGTATTTTTCTGTCTTTGGAAAGTGGTAAATTTCGTACACTTCTAATAGTTGGTATCCCAGGTAAAAGAGCTTTAAACAGTTCCACGCTGACCCACGTTCCCGTGAAGGCGCGTTCTTCCTGAATGTGCTGACAAGGGTGGTCTTGGTTGAACGTTTCAGCATAAGTACGACACAAGGGAAACATCAGTTTTCTTAGCAGTGATGTGGTAAAACGGGATGGTACAAGTTCGTGGGAGCCAAGACTTTACACTTGATCAATCCTTCGTATTGTCTAATATTGTCCACCTAGATGTGTTCAGTCAACAATTGTGGGTGCCCTGCGGGAAAATGACAATATTTGCACACGTACGGATACAGAGAACACACGTCCAAGTATTTGATTTCTTCTCCTTTCTCCTCATCGGTTTGGTACAGCAAACAGGTGGCATTCGTCCGTCCTCCGTACAAACTATCCCGAGGGTTCAGAAGGTCCACCAGCTTGTAACTTTCCACGATGCTCTTAAACTCGGGATCGGTTTTCAATCGCTGATCGTACTCGTGTTCCCACATAACCACCACTTGGTATCCTTGCTCTTCTAACTTCAAGCGCCGCTGACAAGTGGCCTCGTACAAGTCTTCCATGGCCCGTTGTAAAAACTGGTTTTTCGTGTCAAGTTGAGGGTAGCAGATGGGACATCCGTGAAATAAGCACCCGATAAACTCATACACGATTTGAGGGTTTTCTAAGTCCCTGCCATCTACCGAATACCTTCCGATGGTCTTTTCGCCTCCTCCGTTGCGAGCATGTTGGATCCATTTGTCTTCCTTATCACACAAGTAATGTAACCAGCGTAGAGCTTTGACCGAGTATTGACGTTTGACAAAGTTCGTCGTTTGGGGACTTATGACAGCTAGGGTGTTTCCGGGCATGAATCGTTGGCGGTACACTAAGGAACAAGCTTTGGCAATGGTGCAAGTTTCTTTCAAAGGATCGATCCCTTCGTGTTCCGTGAACAATTCTCGAAATTTTCCACAGCATCGCCGTAAAATGTCCACGTCGGAACAACAATATTTTAACATTTCTTCCTGAAAGTCGAAAGGGTCCGAGGCGTGAGCGTGGTACCAAGCGTAGAAAGCTTCTCTTTGTTCGGTACGCATGTTGTCGGGGTCGTAGTAGTGAGCCTCAGGCAAATGGGATAGAACGGCATGTTGATTGACTTCGGTATTGAAAGAGTGCGGAAAATAGCCCATGGCAATTTCTGTCATTCCAAACGTTTTAGGCAAGCGACTTAAAGGCATGGCCAAATAACTCATTGCGTCCTTATAATGCACTTGGCCCACTTGCATGAAAATGATTTTGGCTCCGTTCAAAGTCACTTTAGGACGTTCGGTACATTTTTTCCGTACAGTATTTCAAAAGAAACTGTCCATCATATCCCGAGAAATTGTGGGCCATCACCGTGGCATAGCGATGACAATCTCCGTAACGTTCGATGTCTTCTTGCCTCCATATCTCGTCGATAGGGTTTAAGATCCATTGGGCTAAATCGGCCAGTGTGTTCGATCCCCGAAAGATTTTTTCACGTCCTCCAGGAATCTTGCTGCAGTAAGGGCAATGAGTAAAGATAGGCTCTTGGATGCACTTCTCGCATGCTCGGTGAGCCACGCAGAAATTAGGAATGTGAATGCCAGCCTCTTGCATGCATTCGAAATCGAAAAAGATGAAATTGCCTTTCTTCTGGTCATTATCTTCTTCTTCATGTTTGGAATGGTATTTCTGAATGTAGCATAGGTGTTCTATGTCCACGGTTTGGCGACAAATGTGACATCGCTTCTTTCCTGAACAGACGTGCGCCTTATCACTGTTGGTACGTATTCCTTGTCCACAAGTAGGGCACAATCTCAAGAGCTGACAAGCACATTTCTGCTGTGAACCTTGCGTCTTTAGATGTTGTTGGTAACAGTAAGGACTGACAAACCTGCGCTGACAAGCAGAGCAATGCACTCGTTCTTGTCCTTCGTCCAGACAGGGTTCAGAAGCTAAACATCCTGAGCATTTCGATCCACAATGCTTGTGTTGCTCTCGATTGTTATAGCCATAGTCACATTTCTCACAGTAATAACCGTATCCCAGAAATGCCGTGAAAGTGGTAATGGCATCAAAATGTTCATCGTAATGATAGACGTGAATGTATTTTCCGTCTTTGAAATCTTTGCCTCGAAACAACAGAGGTCTGCGCAGTTCTTGAATGTGTACTTTCAAGGTGTAGCGTGGAACCAAGACGTCTTGCAGTTTTTGCATTTAAGGAATGCCGCAGGGCCTGTCTTTGAATATCCCCGCTTGCTGTAACAGGAGTTCTGCTTCTCTTCGTTGTTTGGTTCGGTCCGATCGTTGAATAGTTTTCCAGGCTCTTTTTCATTCTTTCGTGTCGTTCTTGTCGCCATACGTTCGTCCCACCACGATCGCGCGGGCTAAGCACATCTGGTCTTGAGTGTTGTTAATTTGAACGATGCTGCGCTTGATGCTGCGAAGGTCGTCCACCAATAACACCTTTTGGCGTTGTCCTGTACCTTGGGGAAGAGACACGTGGGTCATGTACAGTGTCGCTTTTCCGTCGGTGATTTGAAACTTGTCTTTGGATTGTTGCATGTGTTGAATCTTGTCGATGACTTTGGAAGATGTCAATTCTGCTGGGCTGCTAAACTCGATCCAAACAGGGGACTTCAAACTGTCGTGATGAATGGAAAGTCTTATGATATCGTCATCTTTGGCTTGACATTGCTGTTTCAGTGTGGTTAACAAAGAATCCTACACATCGGCGATGAACCCCTCTGCTTTCTCCAGCGGTACGTCTGACTTGAAATCTTTAAACTTCACCGTGTACGTGTAGGCCGTAGTTCTAAATTTGTGAGAGGAACGTTTTTCCGTCTCTCGAATGTGATAGTACTTTTCGGGTGATACTGGTGATGGCTGACTTTTGGTTTGGAATAGGCTCTCTCGGTCTGGTCGCAGACGTGGAAGGTGTTGGCTCAGGTTCGCTCATGTCTTCAATTTGAGCGAACACTTCTTTTCGTGTGTGAGGCGACACGTCACGTCGCTGCCTCTTACCTTCTTCTTCTCTCTCACTGAAATCGTGCGATCGTTTCATCTCGATTGCTGATTCAGAAATGATTGAACCAAGTTTGTTCTCTCGGTATATATACCCCTCTTAACCTCTTGTTGTGACAATGACTTGGCATATTTCGCAAGGGCAAGTGAAAGCCAAACAAATAGGAACCCCTGGCTAACTTATGCGAACGACAATGGTGCGTCTTAAACACCTCATGCATCTTGACGACCCTTCGATTCAAACCCTACCACGAAAGAAAAAGGTTGCAATAAAAAAATACAACAGATAGTTGGTGTCATTAAGAGAACTAGAGACGGTACTGTGCTGTTCGGACACGTACGTCCTCCGGAAACTACGCTGCTCGGCAACGATGTCTCCTTCTCTCTGTCACTTCTACTTTTGTCCTTGACCAAGAGATCTACCAACCCTGATGTAATACTTGTGTTTCATCATTTGATATATTTTAAAACAAATACTAAATCCATTTTTAACAGAACTACCTGTTTTCGACAGCAGCGACGATGTCTCCTACTGCTCTTACACTGTTGTTGCACCTACAAAGCCGATTTTCCTAAGGCCAAAGTATGAGACAGAGCTAGTAAGTTGTGAAGTTGAGCGGAGGTGTCTAAACAACAACTGTCAAGCCCCTATGTTCCAGTTCTGTTTATGATAATAACTTGCGATACTTCACATTTTCTAAAGTGGAAATGTTTACAAGCTGTACAAAAGTTATGTGACTTTAGCTTTTGACACTTGCACAGACACTTTCACTTCATAAGTGTCACGAGAAAAATATATTTCCGATTTTTACCATTTTCCAAAACACGCACACACTTGCAACGTGACCAGAATCTGTACTTCGTTATTTGTGGATATCCCATAGACCTGTCCCAGCATATAGAGCTGACTAAGAACTGTAGGGATATCCCCTCATTGTTTCAGAAATATCAAAGCTTTTATGTGTATTTTCCGTTCCACCCTTTATTAGTGCTTAGGTATGTTTCCTAAAGACAAACAATTTTGAAAAAAATTAATTTTGAATTAAGGTTTCTCTCTGTTTATACATTGTTTCAAGTTGTTGGTGCATGGCAGATTACATCCAAATGCCTCCTCAAAGTGAGTGGCATTTCTACACATGTCATTGCCTTTGTTAAATTCGATTTTGTTGATTGGTCATCGTTAATCCTTAATTCTATTTTTCGATGTATTTCTATTTTATAGAAAATGTAAGAGTGTTTATTGTTGTAACGGTATTTAAGTTGTTTAGTCTGTTGCTGCGAAAGAAAATATCTGCAGCAAAGTGCTTAAGTTTGTTCAGTTTTCTTATTTCAAGCTCTACAAAAGGTACCAAGTTTGTCTTGCAAGGAGATTGAAACTTTAAGTTACACGAACGTGAAGGAAAACATACCTTTGTTACTACAGTTTGCTCTCTTTGTGTTCATTCTAATTATGCTTGCCTTATATCTTTGTGTTTTAGAGATCATATTTCTTCTGATGTAAATACATGCATCAATAGACATACAGCTTGGGTTATCATCCTTGAGGTTCACTGTACATTAGTTTATTTACTTCATACAATCCCCAAATTCACTAGTTTGAAAAGAAAAAAAAAAATACCACTCGATACTATGTCATTTCTCTCTACCTATGCGAATGTGTGTATGTCGAAATGTCCAAGTGAGAAAATATTTTGTTTTGGTCAGTTTCAAAACGCGAACAATAATGGCACAGTTAAGTATTAGATGTGACAAGAAGAAATGTTTCGGTGCACAACACAGGATTGTAAGCTCACATTCCAGTCAGTCTGTACTGCAATGGTAAAAATGCAAGAGCCTAGGCAAAAAAAAAAAAAATTTAAAAATGCGTCAGTCGTAAGAACCAATTTTATTAGCTACATCTATTTTCTACCACCTTAGCTTCGAATCTCCTTCAGTCGCTCTTCGCACAGTGACAAGGTCAGACGTGTTTTTCTGCGCCTGACCACTACACTAGCTGCCTTGAATTTAGAACCAAACAATGCCTCACTCATTATAAGTGACTTCATTGGCTAACCGATATTTTCCACCGCCTTAGCTTCAAATCGGTTTCAGTTGTTATTCGCACAGCGAGAAGATCAGACGTGTTTTTCTGTACCTGTCCACTAGTCACGTTACAAACAATAAAACTAATACACAAACAATCGTACCTACCATTCCAAACATGAAGAAGAAGATAATGACCAGAAGAAAGGCAATTTCATCTTTTTCGATTTCGAATGCATGCAAGAGACTGGCATTCACATTCCTAATTTCTGCGTGGCTCACCGAGCATGCGAGAAGTGCATCCAAGAGCCTATCTTTACTCATTGCCCTTACTGCAGCAAGATTCCTGGAGGACGTGAAAAAATCTTTCGGGGATCGAACACACTGGCCGATTTAGCCCAATGGATCTTAAACCCTATCGACGAGATATGGAGGCAAGAAGACATCGAACGTTACGGAGACTGTCATCGCTATGCCACGGTGATGGCCCACAATTTCTCGGGATATGATGGACAGTTTCTTTTGAAATACTGTACGGAAAATTGTACCGAACGTCCTAAAGTGACTTTGAACGGAGCCAAAATCATTTTCATGCAAGTAGGTCAAGTGCATTATAAGGACGCAATGAGTTATTTGGCCATGCCTTTAAGTCGCTTGCCTAAAACGTTTGGAATGACAGAAATTGCCATGGGCTATTTTCCGCACTTTTCCAATACCGAAGCAAATCAACATGCCGTTCTATCCCATTTGCCTGAGGCTCACTACTACGACCCCGACAACATGCGTACCGAACAAAGAGAAGCTTTCTACGCTTGGTACCACGCTCACGCCTCGGACCCTTTCGACTTTCAGGAAGAAATGTTAAAATATTGTTGTTCCGACGTGGACATTTTACGGCGATGCTGTGGAAAATTTCGAGAACTGTTCACGGAACACGGAAGGATCGATCCTTTGAAAGAAACTTGCATCAATGCCAAAGCTTGTTCCTTAGTGTACCGCCAACGATTCATGCCCGAAAACACCCTAGCTGTCATAAGTCCCCAAACGACGAACTTTGTCAAACGTCAATACTCGGTCAAAGCTCCACGCTGGTTACATTACTTGTGTGATAAGGAAGACAAATGGATCCAACATGCTCGCAACGGAGGAGGCGAAAAGACCATCGGAAGGTA
This sequence comes from Megalonaias nervosa, assembly GCA_016617855.1. Taxonomy (NCBI): domain Eukaryota; kingdom Metazoa; phylum Mollusca; class Bivalvia; order Unionida; family Unionidae; genus Megalonaias; species Megalonaias nervosa. The sequence continues at coordinate 10,076 of JAECUM010045518.1, forward strand.
TTCGGTAGATGGCAGGGACTTAGAAAACCCTCAAATCGTGTGTGAGTTTATCGGGTGCTTATTTCACGGATGTCCCATCTGCTACCCTCAACTTGACACGAAAAACCAGTTTTTACAACGGGCCATGGAAGACTTGTACGAGGCCACTTGTCAGCGGCGCTTGAAGTTAGAAGAGCAAGGATACCAAGTGGTGGTTATGTGGGAACACGAGTACGATCAGCGATTGAAAACCGATCCCGAGTTTAAGAGCATCGTGGAAAGTTACAAGCTGGTGGACCTTCTGAACCCTCGGGATAGTTTGTACGGAGGACGGACGAATGCCACCTGTTTGCTGTACCAAACCGATGAGGAGAAAGGAGAAGAAATCAAACATTTGGACGTGTGTTCTCTATATCCGTACGTGTGCAAATATTGTCACTTTCCCGCAGGGCACCCACAATTGTTGACCGAACACATCGAGGTGGACAATATTAGACAATACGAAGGATTGATCAAGTGTAAAGTCTTGGCTCCCACGAACTTGTACCATCCCGTTTTACCACATGATTACCAAGGAAAACTGATGTTTCCCTTGTGTCGTACTTGTGCTGAAACGTTCAACCAAGACCACCCTTGTCAGCACACTCAGGAAGAACGCGCATTCACGGGATCGTGGGTCAGCGTGGAATTGTTTAAAGCTCTGGACTTGGGACACCAACTGTTAGAAGTGTACGAAATTTACCACTTTCCAAAGACAGAAAAATACCACAAGGGCGACGAGACTCAAAAAAGCGTTTTCGGAGACTACGTGAATGCCTTTTTGAAACTGAAACAAGAAGCCAGCGGCTATCCTTCCTGGTGCCACACTCCCGAAGACCAAACAAACAAAACTCAAAGAGAAATACTGGGAGCAGGAAGGCATCACTTTAGACCACATCGAGAAAAACGAAGGAAGGCGATCGTTTGCCAAAGTGATGTTGAATTGTTTGTGGGGCAAAATGGCACAACGACCGTGTTTACCCAAGACGGAGTATTTGACAGAACCTTCCCGTTACTTCCAGATGATTCACGACAAAACCAAATACATGAAACACGTGGACGTCGTTCGTGAGGACTTACTCTTAGTCAGTTACGAAGAAGAACTGGACTTTGTAGAAGCCGACGAATTTGGAAATGTCATCATTGCGGCCTACGTGACAGCCCATGCTCGCTTAAAACTGTACGAAGCTTTAGAACTGTTAGGAGATCGTGTGCTGTATTTTGACACGGACAGTTGCATCTACATCGATCGCCTGGGTCAACGTCACCCTGTCATCGAAGGAGACCGTTTAGGAGCCAGGACAGACGAGCATCCAGACAACAAGATTCTAAGTTTTGCAAGTGGCGGTCCCAAAAATTACGGCTACAAATACCGGGACAATCAAGGAGAAGTGCACACGGAGTGTAAAGTGAAAGGACTGACTCTCAATTATCGCACCAGTCGAGTGGTGAACTTTGGCATATTGAAAGAAGCCTTGCAGTCTGGACAAGATCGAAACTTTAAAGTGCCCACCAAAGAACCGCACAAGATTGTACGTTTACCCACACACCAAATCGTCAGTCGACCCTTGGAAAAAGTTTATCAAATCGTGTACCAGAAGCGAGTTCGGCGTCCCAACCACTTTAGCGTACGGTCACGCTGATATTGGCCAGCATATAAAAGGGGACAACGTTCAAGACCGATAGTTCATTGCCAATCGAGAAGGATGAATACTTTCAAACAACAAGTATCAAGCGTAAGACTCAAGTCCAACGAGAAACTCGAGTGCGATGCTGTGCCTCACGATCACATCACCAATGCAATATCACATCTTAGTTGTTTATTTACTAACGCCATGGTAAACTACATGCAACGAGTGTGACTTCCAGACCACAAGACTTTACCTTATGGACATGCTGATATCACCTAGTATAAAAAGGGACCATTTCCAAGAACGACACTTCATTGCGAGGACAAACACCGAGAAAGATGAATCACTCTACGCAGATGAAAAAAAAGAAGGAACAAACATCATTGACCACCTTCACTACCATACCCTCACAGCAAAGCGAGTCCAAGAAGGAAAAGGATTCAGTAGACCTAAAGGAGAATTTTAGCATCCAAATAATTCAGGCAGCGACTTCGAGAAAATTTAGGACGACAACTTATACCTAGACGGTGAAATTTAAA
>JAECUM010045519.1:0-20901 GCA_016617855.1 Megalonaias nervosa
ATCTAAGCACTCTACCAACATTGACGTCGGAATCGGATCAAGTTCACATGACTTTGGTGCACTCTTCGTCACCATTTACTTCCAACTGTATATTCATTCACATCTATAGATGAAGATTAGTGTATGTACTAATTGTATTTACGTTTTTTGAAATAAATTTAGAGGATTTAAGTGAAAACGTTTTGGATTATGAGGAATCGGTTTTGGAAAAAGATTTCTCAGACCGAGCAATTTACAAAATGGCCGTTACAGTTGTCATACCGAACCTTTTTGAGATTACCTTACGTTCGAAAAGTCTTAAAATTAGGGTTTCTCGGGATATTCTTGCGACAAGTTTTCAGTAATTAGAGACAGGCATAATTATGCATATTATGTGTTTGGAATCTGTATGGTGGTTTGCAAAATGAAATGTGGAGTTACGGTATAAAATTGCATTCCAAAAACGTATTCTAAAATGAGTCAGAAAAATGGTACAGATATGAAATGAAGGTCTCGTCAAAGTGTCGCCCTTAGTTTAATTTAGATAGAACATATTTGCTATACTATCGTATCCTAGAGTGACTGCTGTATAAATGTTTTTGGAAATGAAGGGAAAGAATGACTTCAAGTTAGACCCTTCATTATATTTACAGTGAATTCTTATGTACTTTTTATTTTTGTCATAAGTCTCCTCGCTTATGTTTCAAACAGTGGATTATCGTATCTGTGTAATCTCTTAGAACACTTACTACAAGTTTGGAATCAGTTAAGTGTAACGCTACATTACCCTGAAGTTATTTATAGAGATATGTGATAGAAGTAATGGACGATAATCGTAAAAACTATATATATATATGCTGTTTGAAACATTTTAGACGAACAAGAGCTTTTTATATGGCGTATTCGAAGACAAGCAATTAAATTTTATAAAATATACAACAGTTGAATATAGACTTCCAATCTCTCTCGTTTTCATAAGAAAAATTTTGAGGTAAACTAGACCGTTGATGGTGGGCAGCACGTATATTTGTTCTTTAGGTAAGTTCATGACAAGCGTTACATTTATCTTTCTTTTTTCTTGTGCAACTTAAATTTATTGAAACAATGTCCTATACGAATAAGAAATATTTAACGAAGGCTATTTTCCTCATTGAATCCATATGTGTTATATATATATATATATATATATATATATATATATATATATATATATATATATATATATATATATATATATATATATATATATATATATTATATGTGCTTGAACTTTGTCAGAGATGGAGGGTAGAATTTCGGCCTACCTGATCTTCGTCAGTTTTTAAAGTTGATAACTTGAATCTGAGTTCAAGACCTGCGGTTTTCCTGGAACATTCTATTGTCTACCTGATTTTTTCATGATGTCTACTTGAATTTACGTTCAATACATGACCTTGTTTGCAAATTAGTTGTAATTTACCATTAGTTTGTAAGAAAACGCTATGGCGATATAGGTCAGCTGTGGATGTATATAAAGATGTATTTATAATAATGTCTACAATCCTGTTTTAAGTTTAGTCTGTGAAATCATTTTCTGTTGTGTTGAAATAAAGTTTGAGAGGAATTTTTATTTATTTAAATTCTTCGCTGGAATTCAAAAGTCACCCATGACCTTTTGGACGAAAACTACTTTGAAATTATTAAGAACTCATTGAAAGACATTCTGGATTATATGTAATAGGTAAGTTGGGACATTCAAGACCATGGATGCTCCAAGATATTTAAGATTATTGGAATCCATTGGGAACATTCTATACGTTTGGACCTACGATAGAACATGTATGATTATTTGTGATTTAATTCACAATACTGTAATTGTTTTCTGAATATATAATAATTTATTCGGTTACATTTTACTAAACCTGTTGGTTTTGCTTAAGTAGTTTAAGATCGAGGGTTGTAACAACATTATACATATTACACAGAGCAAAAATGGAAAATGCTCTATTTGAAACAACTATCAAATGTACAGGTTTCTTACAGCTAAGTTCTTTATAGAAGGTATATGTCTGAAACATTTATAAATAAATATCCTCAATTTAATACGATGTCACAGTTTATCAAGTTGTTCATACAAGTTAGGATTTGATCTATTAATTGACTGGCAATATGTCAGATCTGTGAATTGTCAATTCAATAAAAATAAAAAATAAAAAAATAACCGGAATATCTCAATTCTTTTCCACCAAGATTCCATCTCCAAACTATCTCGACAGAGTCAAGCAACGCAAAAAGAGGGGGTGGGGTTGAAGATGATCACAGTAAAATGATCATTAATTTAAATTTAAATAAGCAAGGTAAAAGATGAAGCATGTCAAATTAATACAATTATCACATAAAAATTTGTTTAGTGAGCTCAGATTTGACCAAAAAAATTTAGAAATGCTTTGGCATAGTTTAAATCACCTAAAACGTTGAGTGTTCCCAATGCAGGCTTTAAGGATGCATACCATTAAATGACGCCATTTGGAAATCAATTTACATATGAAGGAAATGGCGACTTGTGTAATATATCAAATGTATATTATAGTCATTCCCTAAATGGAATGAGTGTGTTCTGATTATTTACCTAAATGTAGACCTGTCCGACCAAACTACCGTTGAAACAGAATATTAACATTGTTACATTATCAATATATCCACGTCATTAGTGTGTTGATATCGCATTTCCACTTAATTCCAATAGTAATTTGCACTGCATGGTCTGTTTATAAATGAGGAAATTACTATGAATTGCACAACTTCAGTTTTTGAACAAATCGATGCATTGTCCAATTGTCAGTATCTTCATTCATGACCGAATTTGGCTGTATGCGTTCCTTTTTCATTCATTTCCAGAGTAAAATAAATGTGTGGGCGACTACTCAACCCGTGAAGTTATGGAGGCAATTCTAGTTGTGGTTTTGTTGCTGTGCTGGGCAATTTTTCCCGTATCAGGTATTTATAATTCGAAATTATGCATTCAAAACGGAAATTAGATGGATGCAGTAGGTGCACCATGTCTCAGCATGTCATACGGAAAATGTAGTTTTTGACTACATCATCAACCACCTCCCCCATGGCGTTATTTCTCCAGATGGCATCTATGACCAAAATATGGAGGACGTACTGTCAAGTACTGACAAGAAGTCACATTATAAAGACTGTACGCTTTCAACATTCAAATTTTTCAGAAGATGGCTTATAACTTCGGCAAAGGATTAATATGTAAAGAAAAAGTTTTTATTGCTCAGTGTATCCAGCAGAATGCAGCCAAGTATATCTGGAAGTGTAAGCGCTGCCCAGACAGCACTTTTACATCCATGAAAAAGCACTGCACCGCAATGTAATATCTCTAACTATCTTGCACAATGAAAAGTGTTTGTTATTTATTCATTTACAAGATATTTACCAAAAAATAATGGAATATAGAGAAATTGTAAGCCTTGACCCAGCAATAATAGCACTCTTTTTCTCAACCTTGTATCTTTCTGCGCCACATTTAGTATAATATTGAATTCAATGACAACCCAGAAAGATTCTCATTGGGTACTTAAATGAATGTTAGATATAAATATGGGACAATATAGTTCAATGTTCAAATGCAGAGAAAGTTGTTAAAATTAATCACAAGACTGAACAGCCTGAAAGTCACAATACTACGAATAGAAACATCACGCACCTTTATAGTATGTCCTACCAGCAGATAATGGCATTCGGCCTAAAAGCATCAAAGAAATTAATAATGAGATGATTAAAGAGATCGAATGCTACATCGATGTTAGAAAGAAATACAAAATAAAATGTAAGGTTTCTAATTGGATAGAGTTCGAATGGCTACTGTTTCAAGTATAAAACCATTGAAAAGTAGCAACTTTATTATTTTATTTTTTGATACATATCTGTAAAAACACACATATATCGATATAATCTAAACAAGATGTCAGTTACATTTATAGTCTTTTCATCATCAACTATCGCATTCATTTGTGACAATTAAATCGTTCTTTTTCTGTACCTCTGAGAGAATAGTAATTGGAACTGTTATTTTGCTGCAAAATAGAGTATGAAACAAAACGGCTGCTAGGATGCATAGTGTTTCTAGAATTTATTGTACCAATTAAGAATATTTCGGATGTTATCATTATAATAGCAGTTAGACACACACATTATCAACGGGGATGTAGGTTCTGATTACACTGGTCCACAGCCAAAATGCTTCCGAAATAAATGTAGTGTTACGAGTCTATGCTCTTATAATAAGTAAAAGAAAAGAGTGAAGACAATAAGCTTTGTAAAGTTTAACAAATAATTTATTTCCCTAGAATACAAAGTGATAAAGGAGAAACAAGAACTTACGCTTTTGCGAATTAAATCCAAAAATAATCCAAGAATTAAAGACACAAGTCCTAGTAATAAAGTGTCCTGAATAAAACTCAGTTCAAGTCTCGAAGAGATCCAAAGTTGAAAGCAATGACGTGTCTTTTATGGTCTGCGAAGTACTGATGTGTCAACAGTCTCTTGTTGAATCACAGAAATATTATTCCAAGTTTGCATTCAATATAAATTCCAATGAATGTCTTTATCCAAGAATTTGGTTAGTGTACTTTTTATTTCTAGAGAAAATAATCACCTGAATTCAAAAATTTTAAGAAAATAAAATTCAGCCCAAAATGGTCACAACATAGTACAACTTAAAGTGCTACATGATAAAACACAACTGGTAATATGCTCAGTCACGAGACAATATAGCTCTCTGCTTGACCTCAAGGTCACAATTAGCATTTTCTAAAAACAACCATTACCTAATGGAAAATCACCTTCTTGAATGATCTAATGAGCCTTGTTTTCTTACAACGTAATAGACTATACAATTCACTTGCGAATCTCCAAAATCCTGATCCTGATCAACGTATTTACTCCTTCTTTGTTTACCTGAATGAGAATTCGGTTAATAAACTCATACACATAGAGAATAATGAAGCTAGTATTAGTTGTTTACATAAATGAATGAACAAAGTAAAAAAAGTCAATGAGGTCAAGCAGAAATGCATTCAATATTATACAAGGTCAAATCAAGCAAACAATCTTACATTACAATAACAAGTAATGAAATAAAAAATATTAAAAGTAACAGACAAACAATTCAATTAAATAGATATAACAGTAGTCAAACGTTACTAATTCCGGGTAACTGAGAACGAAATTGATGCTTAAAATTGTGGACTGGCTCTAGTTTTAATGATATGATACTGGTCAGTATATACAACCCTTGACTTAGGAATGGCGGAGGTTAAGTGGGTTATAAAAGGAAGGGATCTCAATTTAAACCAGAAATGATTAAAATACATCTTGACTGGATCTAGGAATAAATCTATGACTGGGTTTGGACAGTACTTCCTTTTTAGGAAGAACAATGAATGATCAATCTGAAGCTGGTATTGTGTCATACATAATAGGAATTGCATCATGTTATTCCTGGAAGTCATGGATGATGCAAGCATAACTAAGCTTACATCACTCTGTTGAACAAATTGCTTTATATCAGCTCTAGAAGTCATACGGTGTTGTGCTCTCTTATTTGTCAGTGTTTGATTTTGCAAAGGAACACATTTCTGTTTAGCCAAACTGAGCAGAGATGCCTCGTACTTGTGTAAACAATGCAAGTAACTTCTGGTATGTTTGTGGTGAAGTGACTTTTAACCACACTGCTTAAGAAAGCCTATCACCTTTAATTTGGTTGCAAAATGGGAGATAAAGACAAGAGGTGTGCCCAACACATGCTGCAACACTTGTGCAATAAATATTCGCAAGTGGTTGAACAAGCAAAGGAAATCTATACCTTTTGCAGTGCCAATGATTTGGAGAGAGCCAACAGATCATAACAGCAATTGTTACTTCTACATGGTGCCACCAGTTGGGAAAGGTGTGTCAAAGAAGAATAAGTGGACTGTGCAGTATTCAAACATTCCATCCGCTTTACGCCCATTACCCCAGGGAGAACGACTGCTGTTTCCGGATGCACATGAATCATTCTACTTCAGTCAGACGAGGAAGACACAAAAGATGAAACTCCTAGTCCTGAACAATCAATGTCACTTGACCCATATTTCTCACATCGTCCTCCTCTGAGAAACACCTAATACCACAATGAGACCTGCATGACCTTGGCAGGGATTTGGAACTATCCAAGATTAAGACATAACTGTTGGGCTCCAGACTACAGCAGTGGAATCTCCTGGCAGGTGATGTTAGGATTTCTATGTTCCATGGCCGTCAAAAGGATATTGTCCCATTCTTCTTTATGGAGGGTGATCTTGTATTCTGCAACAACATCGGTGTAATGGCAGCCCTTAACATCGTCCATGATCCAGATGAGTGGAGCCTGTTCATCGTTTCATCGAATAAGAGTCGTAAATCTGTTTTGCTAGATAATGGCAATGTTTCGCCATCAATTCCAGTTAGTCATTCGGTCCATATGAAGGAAACCTATGAAAACATGAAACAACTTTTGAATTGCATAGACTATGACCAACTTCAGTGGTAGCTTTGTGGTAATTTGAAGGTTCTTGCTCTCGTGCTTGCTCTGCAGACTGGATTCACAAAGTGCTACTGTTTTCTCTGCGAATGGGATAGTTGTGCGAGAGATTTCCACCACATCAAGAGATTGGCCACTCCGACAGTCATTGGAGCCTGGAAGGAAAAGTGTTCAGCACCTACCCAGTGACACATCAAGCTGGGTATGAAGGAGGACCTTGTCAAGGCCATGGACAAAATACAAGCAGCTTTCAAGTACGTCTGTGAAAACTTTCCAAGTTTAAGTGGAGCTTAGATAAAGAAAGGTGTCTTTGTTGGTCCTCAGATTCGTGAACTTCTTCGAGATGATGCATTTGAAGTGTACTGCGTGGCAAGGAAAAGACTGCATGGAAAGTCTTCCAGTTAGTATTAATAAATATTCTTGGAAACAACAAGGCACACAACTACAGGGAGTTGGTGGAAAACCTTCTCAAGGCATACAAAAACCTCGGTTGCAACATGTCACTAAAGATACATTTTTTGCACTGTCATCTAGATTTTTTTTCCGCCGAACTGCGGAGCAGTGAGCGACGAGCCCGGAAAGCGATTTCACATGGACATTGCAGCAATGGAGAAATTGATTCAAAAGGACATAATAATACTTGTTATCTGCATTTCACCCATGCGTGTGTGATATGTTTTACATTCTTTCTATCGATTCATGTTCATTATAGTAATATTTAAAGACCAATGGTAATATCATTATATATTGTGTTAATATTGCAATGTAATAAACTCGTGTTGAAAAGTTACAGATCTAAGCATAGTAAACTTTCTAGTTAATATTTTCCTTATAAACGGTTCAACATCAACAAAATTGTTAATAGAGACTGGTTCCTTACTGTATAAAATCTACATTCGCTAAAATGTCTTTTAAAAGTGTTACGAGTCTATGCTATTAAAGTAAGTTAGAGAAAAGAGTGAAAGACAACAAGCTTTATATATTAACAAATATAGTCATTTTCCTAGAATACAAAGTGAAAATGAGAAAAAAGAACTTATGGTATTGCAAATTAAATCCCAAAATAATCCAAGAATTACAGACAAAAGTCCTAGTAAGTTTACAGTCCTGAATAAAATTCAGTAAATGTCCAGAAAATATCTCAAAACTGAAGTCCATGACGTGTCTGTGGCAGCTATTGAAGTGTTGATGTATCAACATTCTCTTGTTGAATCACAACAATATTGTTCCAGGTTTGAATTCAGTATTATTTCTAGTGAATGTCTTTATCAAAGAATGTTATCAGAGCACTGTTGTATTTCCAGAGAAAATAATCATTTGAATTCAGTAATTTGAAGGGAATAAAATTCAGCCCAAAATGGGCACAACATGATGCAACTTGAAAGTGCTAGATGTTAAAGCAGGAATGACCAAGTCCTCACAATTACAAGATTGTATAGTTATCTACTTGAACTCAGGTCACAATTAGCAGCTTTTAAAACAATCATTGCCTAATGAAACATAACCTTCTAGAATAATCTAATTACCCTTGGTAACTTACAACACATTAACCTGTAAAATTCACTTATCAAAGTCCAAAAACCCGACCCAAATAAACATATTTCCTCTTGTTTACCTGAATAATAATCCTAATATTAAGCTTATACACATAAAGAATAATGAAGATATTATTAGTTGTTTATATGAAATGAAATAAAAAAAATTAAAAATCAATCCGGTCAAGCAGAAATGGACTAAATTTTGGACAAGGTCAAGTCCAGCATACAATTTTACATTACAATAGCATATAATGAAATAAAGAAATCTTTTTTTAAAACTACAAACATCCAATTAAATTAAATATACATAGGAAAAGAATTTATACTACTCCTGCTACATTTTTATGAAGAATTTTATTATGTTCTCAGTCTGGTTTCATGAATTGTGCTAATAATTAAAGATTTACCACTTTGGAAATTTCCTATGCAATTGAGATATAATTTGTTTCATAACTATTGTTTTCAACAAGATTTGGACAGGTTTGTAAAACATTTGTTTAATATTTACACAATGGATAGACTATTTATTTCACAAATATTATTTTCAATAACTTGTTTTGAAACTTTTTCAGAATATTTCAGAAATATGATTTTCTGAATCTGTATAAGTGTCAATTTATATATTTCACAATTATTTTTCAAACAAATTTTCTTGGCCATTTTTAAGTTCTATTTTTATTCAGAATTCGCCTTTCTCAGTTTATGTAACATTTAGGCCATTGTTTTTCCGAACTATTTTCGGCAATGCCATTTAGTCAAATTTCATTATGATATTTTCCTTGGTATTTTTTCCGAACTGTGCAGGAATAAGTTCTTTTTCTGCTTTAATGCAATCGATATTCTTTTTATTTAACAGTAATTTCAGTATTGTTTCTATTTAATTGTTGATACTATGTTTTTATAAAAACTTATATTTGCTTATTGGTCCAACTGTCACAATATTCATCTTAATTTTTTTATTTACCTAAATATTTTTTTAGCATTAATATTGTGTTTCCAACATTTTTGACCTTGAAAAGGGCATCTTTCTTCCTTTTATTGGACAGGGATAGCTCTTCCTCGTAAAAGATTCCTTCAATATTCTCTCGCTATAAACCTCACAAGTTTTATTAGACTTATAATGCTAAAGGAGATGAAATATATTTTGCTGAATCAATGTTTTGTTATTTTTGTTTTCTTAATGATGATTTAGATACAAAATTAACAGATGTTAATTTTCCAAACCTGGGCATACCATTAATTATTGTTGATTGCTTATGCATATACTGTCCATCGAACCATGGTTATACTGAAGCCAAAGATTGTATAGATTATTATGATGAAAAGCACATAGGACAAATTGGAAGAAAAATTGTTTATCATAATAAATGCTGCCTTAGGCCATTATTATATAATCCTGAAACGAGAAATAAATATGAAATTGATCATAAAACTAGACCAACATTATCATGTTTGTATTAGAAAGCCATTTATCTTATGAAAACCGATTCTATCTAAACAGAAAATGCCTAAGTCTGATTACCTGTTCCAACAAATATTTCATATTTTTCAAATCTATATAAAAACAATTCTCAAAACAGAATGGTTGGAGTAGAACATGGCTTAATATGGAAATACACCCAAAATTCATATTATTTTATCCTGTGTTTAAAATAAACGTTTTATTCTGTTAGGATGCACAATGCTCTATCTTTTTTGTAAAGCACCGTGATAGTAACCTGTTTTAATCAGACACCTTTTCCTAAGTTTGCAATTTTCGAATTAGTTTTTGCTGCCTCTTATCGGAGTTAATTTTTACACGTGCTATCTATTTGGATTAGCATATAATTGTTCTGCTACATCAATGATGTTTTTAGTTTGTTATTTTGTTACTGTACTGTATATATGCGTTATACGATTTCTGGTACATTGGATGACAAATCTGATATAGAATTTGATGCTACTAAACATATAATAAAATATAAAGATATTGCTGTAAAAATTATATGAGTGATAATGTGATAACGATAAGGTGATAATAACCTGAATCATAACAGTAACATTGAAAATTTAGGACAGCCTGTTTGTACCAGAAATGAGATGACAAAACAGTAAACAAATAATAATGTCAACATTCTCATAACACATTTCATTGATAACCAATTCCAAAGAGCTGATATAAAGAAATTAGATGATATGTATATGACACGTGCACAATACAGTTCGTATCACATTACCTATAACGATATACATTGCTCACTCTTTCCGGTGTAGTTTATTTTGTTATTGTGATGGGAGGGATTTCAGAACCTTGTAATTCAATAAAACTGATGTACTAAAAATATTGTCAAGAATCTCTTTAATAAACGACATATGGTCTGGAAGCTTTGAAAATCGGACAATAATTAAAATTGGGATAATTATAACTAAATCTGTGTTTAATGCTTTCATAACAATATTCGGCCTCCCAAATTAATATAGCATAATAATATAAATGTTAAATATTTTGCAAGAGGAAACATCAGAAAATTACATAATTATTTAACACGAAACTTTTCTGCGTGTTGGATAAGTTGTCAGTTATATGGAACCATATAGAAATCAACTATCCAAATAGAAAATTCGTTCAGGTGGTACAGCGCCGATAGAAGCGATGTTAGCAATTCCGACTTTTGCGGTAACATTGAGTATCATTTTTGTGATCCAACATCAATAAACAGTGCATTGAAACGTGATGATAAGCAACCAAAATTCAACTCGAATCACCGCTAGTTAAAGGAAATATTGAGCATGCAAATAACCGGAAGTAAATCAACATATTCAATAACAGTTACCTTATGTGGGTAAATTGAAAGGTAACTGTCTGTTTGTCTATGATCGCTTTTGTCATATTGCTAGCATTACAACGAACTGTCACGCTACGCTCGAGAATGAATTAAAAACAGATATTATATGCCTGCAATTAAATAAAAGATGAGTTCAATCTGGACGTGGATACATTAAATCTCTTTAGGTTTTAATCGTCTTAGCTATTTAAAATTTGTTTGCTACTAAATTTTGTCTGTATGTAATGCCCGTCTGTCAATTTCTGGAGAAATATCTAACTTGTAATTTCATATTCCCCATGCCCGGGGGAAGGCGCAATCTTTTGCAATGAAAATTTCAGGTACGCATAGCCAAACCCTTCTGAGATGTGCACCATTTCATATGAATTTATTTGGACACAACCGCCTTTAGACCAGAATGATACAGACACCTCTGAGTTTCTTTTGTACTAAAATTCCTTATAAAGAAGTGGTGTACAAATTTTATCCGCCGATATGTGTGTGTGCGCGCCATTGAATTTATCAAATAATTTTAAATACACGGATGTTGGGTATTTTATCAAATAGCAATGGGGCTATATTGCGCAAGAATTTTACCATTTCCGATATGACCTAGCGAAGTATACATTCACAAGCATCTCGCTATTCCAACGTACAAACAAGGGAACACAAATGTTCACATTTAAAATCGAAAACTAGTCCGAATCTATGGTAATTTGCACATCACGGTCACGGAGTTTTATCTTGGCAACTCAATAATTTCATATAGGCAATTCTATATGCAAAATGTGCAGTATATACAGTCTAATAACAACTGTAAAAGATGTAACATTAGTCACTTATTTAATAGTTAAGCCGGTTAGTCCTGCTGAATCTAAAGGATATTCATTCTGATAGACCTGCAAAATACCACCATGTCAAGAAGACTATTCATCCTTAACCATCAGAAGCTCATAAATGCAATTAAAATATATTCATCGACGGCTGGAAAAGCAGTACAAATACCGTTAAGCTTGCACGAAAAATACTAACCCTTGGTGCTCTGAAACAATAAGGAAAGATTGTTTTATAGAAAAATAAAGTGAAACATAAAGAAGAAATATTCCAACATATTATGTTTCAGAGCCTGAATAATCGACAAATGTATCTCGCTCGTAAAAATTTAAAATGAATAGTTATTTTATTTTTGCCAGTTTAAGTAAAACTAAATTAAAATGGAAGTATTAGGTCATGTTTTAGAGAGAGTACAACATCAAAAATGATTTTACGCCCTGTAAAACCAAGGGACCGTAGAAAAGCCATATATCGTGAAAGCCGTCTAAAAATCGTCATTTGACTTATGCTAATCACAAAATACATGCACATAATTTAAAATGTGCATTTCATTATTTTTTAAATGTTTTCAGATAGATATAGTCTATCTAAAGAATTTTCTTTAGACGCATTTTCTGTTAGGTTATGTTTGCTCGTCTGTTATATAACTTCTGCATCCTAATCATATCATCGTAAAAGGATTAGAGAGATATTCTGTTAAAGACTATTATCGGCATATAATTTTGTCAAATGATCGTGAAAATATCACTGCAAGTCTTATAAACATTTTGTAACATTGTGTCACTGTTGCTATGTAACAGAAACTGCATATGATACGTAGTCAACAAACAAAAAGAGAATTCAATTGAGGACATTTGTTGCATATGGCTCCTTTGCATCTAGAAATAACGTGCAGATTATAAGTCACGATAAGCGAATACTTTTGTCTCCGTAACGAAATCTTTATGTGGAAATTCTCGATTGTATGTTAATATGTGATCTCGATAATTTTCAGAAACAACTTAGTACAAGATTCGAATCCTTGACTTCGTGATATACCTAGCATCAGTCATGTCAGATCTTCTTAGCATATCTGGCATCTACATTATCAAACGTTAGTGATGGCAGGAATAAGAATCAAGTATTTACTTACTTTGCCCATAGATCGATCCATTACTCATTTACTTTACCTATAGAGCGATCGATATATAGATCATTACATGCATTTACTTGTTTCCGTACTGACTGTATGACTATATCACAATTTCTGTTGGCTTTCCTGACGATGACAGATTTTGGATACATGACTGTGGAATTTGATAAATAGTCTTCAGAAACCGTCACTTCCAGTATGTATGATGTACTACTGTTACGATTCTGTGGTGTTAAACTAAGCAACATAAAAAATTTTTCCAAGAATATAAAGTGAAAATTTAAAAAGGAGCTTACAGTGTTGTGAATTAAATCCCAAATAATCCTAAATATTTTATCACAAGTAGCAAAGTACAGTGTTCCGAATGAATTCCAGTGGTGTTCCGAATAAATGCCAATCTTGAATGCGCTGAATGTGGCGATGTGTCAAGAGTTTTGATTTATGATAATGATATAATCCAAAATGTCATTGAATGAATGAACATTTAATCTACCATCATCAACAAATTTTAGCTATGTAATATGTTTTCACTGAAAAAATTACATTAGTCAAGAAGACCGAATCTCCAACCCTCAGTTTTAGATAAAGGGCAATCACACAATACAAATTAAATTTAAATATCATTTGAAATTTATACAAATCAGCCGACTATTTCAAACATCTTTCTGACAGTGTTTAAGAGCCCCTGCCATTACTACCACCAGTAATTGCTGTACTAAATAGTTCCATCATGGCTTGTTTGATGTGAATTTTAAACTCGTAATGTAAATACATATTAAATGTCAGTATAATGTTCATTTTTAAAGCATACATTGCATTGCAAATAATATTGTTTCAGATGACGGTTTATCTTGAAAGCCAAGGATAGATGACATTTTCTGACAGTAATTTCAATTTCGAAAATTAAGTTTTGATTCGCAATCCGTCTTGCTCTTTTAGAACAGCGGATAATGTCTATTGTATTTGTAATTAGCAGCAACACACGCGTCTCTGCAAAACGTGAGAGAAAGTGAAATTTAAATACACAAAACGCAATCAATATGTTTTGTACAAACACTAGCTGAAAAGGGCACTTCAAGGAAGATAAGCTAAATGTTTGAATTCAGTTATTTTCTTTTCAGGTTGCTATCCAGGTACCTACGGATCATTATGGACATGTCAAAATTGTCCTGTTGGTCAGTATCAGAATCAAGCGGATCAAGTGCCCTGTAACGTCTGTCCTGTGGGTTGGTATCAAAATCAAGTTGGCCAGACTTCTTGTTTATCCTGCTCTGTCGGGCAGTATCAACCTAACACCGGTCAGGCATCCTGTATGTTATGCCCTACAGGTCAATATCAACCTAACACCGGTCGGGCATCCTGTATGTTATGCCCTACAGGTCAATATCAACTTATCACCGGTCAGGCATCCTGTATGTCGTGCCCTACAGGTCAATATCAACCTAACACTGGTCAGGCATCCTGTATGTTATGCTCTACTGGTCAATATCAACCTAACACCGGTCAGGCATCCTGTATGTCCTGCCCTACAGGTCAATATCAACCTAACACTGGTCAGGCATCCTGTATGTTATGCCCTACTGGTCAATATCAACGTAACACCGGCCAGACTTCCTGTTTACCTTGTGACATCGGCCACTATCAAAACCGTACTGGTCAGTCCTTATGTTTGCCTTGTCCATTTGGCCAATTTCAAAATATAACTGCTCAAACATCTTGCATACCTTGTGCAGTTGGTCAATATCAAAATCTAAGCAGCCAACCATTTTGTCTCTCATGTCCTCTTGGTAAATATCAGAATAATCCTGGTCAGACATTATGTTTGCCATGTTCTGGAGGTCAATATCAAAATCTATCTGGTCAAAGTTCATGTTTTTCTTGTCCTCCTGGACAATATCAGTTTACCACGGGCCAAACATCATGTTTGCTATGTCCTTCAGGTCAGTTTCAGAACTTAACTGGCCAGATATCATGCTCGTTTTGCGATGTTGGCCTATATCAGAATCTCACTGGTCAAAATTCTTGCAAAGTATGCCCTGCAGGCTCCTACCAAAACATAACCGGTCAAAGCACTTGCAGTTTATGTCCAGTCGGTACCTATCAAGGCAGAATGAGTCAATCCATGTGTGCTAATTGCAATCCTGGTACTTATCAAAGCATTCCTGGTCAATATTACTGTCATAATTGCGGTCCAGGCACATATCAAAATGTGACTGGCAAATCTTCCTGTGATTTTTGTCCTCTTGGCCATTTTCAAAACCTAACAGGTCAAATTTCTTGCAGACTTTGCCCAATGGGTAGCTTTAGTAACCAAACAGGCGCCACAATATGCAAACCATGTGAAGTGGGAACGTATCAGGGATCAAGTGGACAAACATCATGTTTACCGTGTGAGACAAAGAAGATTACAAGGTCTGATAGATCCGAATCGGAATCTGCGTGTTATACAGGTAAATCGATGTATTCCAAAGTGTACTTACTCGTTTATATGTTTGTGGTTGCATGTACGTGTCTGAGACAGAGAGATAACTTTACATTCTGAACCTTTTGTAGTATCACTGCTTTACATATGACGGTTACGTTAAGTTAAAAAAAACGAATATTGTGTATATTTCCCTAATGTGAAAATTCGTATAAGGTTATAACCCTAGTAAATATGTACAAACTTTAAGACATTTACTGGCCTATGCATTTAGGATTGCAAAAACATATATTGCCTTTAAAGGCGCACAAACAGTTAGACCGCAAAAATTTATTTAAAAAAGAAAGCAAAAGAAAATCAACAACATGAATTTAAATGTTTAAGAGCACTAAAATGCTTAGATAGTGATAATCACGTTATTGTAATTCCATCCCTTCCTTTCATTAACAATATCGAGGAATCTATAGTTTGATGTACGGTTCTATTTTGTGAAAATGTGAAAGTGTAGGAGGCATCAGCCTGACCTGCTCATGAGCTTCGGATTATTATTCGGATATGTTGTTTTTTTTAACATGGAGTTGAACTTGATGTGGCACATCTGAAATTTCTCATATTGGACATTACTGTAAACTAAAGTCAAGTACTAATCATGGATTCAAATGTTGTCACTTGTAATCTAAAATATTCTGTCTTGTATCGAAACAGCTACACAGTTTGTAAACTTTATATTGCAGAATATGGACAATAATCAGTATCTTAATCAATTTGCCATAATAAGACACAATTTTCTGAGCTCGTCTTAGCGGTCTTAGCGGTCGTCATGGTACCTTTTGTTTCTTATTACCAACTTTTTATCAATTTAAGTTTGTGCACGCACAATTGTGATCCAACAACAGATAGCGTGCAGATAGAGTCAAAGGTACGATAATACAAATAATTGTAATTCAGTATTTAAAGAAAAAACGTTTCTAATTACCAAAGCGGCT
This sequence comes from Megalonaias nervosa, assembly GCA_016617855.1. Classification (NCBI taxonomy): domain Eukaryota; kingdom Metazoa; phylum Mollusca; class Bivalvia; order Unionida; family Unionidae; genus Megalonaias; species Megalonaias nervosa. Next base: position 16,252 of record JAECUM010045519.1, read on the forward strand.
GAAATGGATACTATAAAAATAACCTTGTCCTTGTTTTAATTTTCCATTTCTTTAGCTTTTGAACTACTAAGTGCAAGAGACTTTTTGTTTATTTGTAAAGAATTCAAGTCTAAAGAACTAAGTTCTAGTCTATGCGCCAGTTATCGACAAAGGAATGAATGGGTCCTTTTATTATTGTATTTGAAGAAAGATTATTACATGCAAATGTAACTGAATGGTCATTCCAGCAAAAGTACCGAAAACAGTTCCACTTTATACGTCACAATGGTAAAGGTCATTGTTGTAGCAATAACGAAAAAGTATTGTTTGGTCCGGCCGGCATTTTGTACTGGAACAGTGTACTGAATATATCATCAGATTAAATATAATTTTTCTTGTTTTCAGCAAAATATTTCCACTATATATACTAACTAATAATAATACTGTGAACACTTGCATTGTATAAGGTTTAAGGTTATTAAAGGCCATTTTTCATAATAGAGCATAAACAGTCCACTGCATATCGAATCCAGCGAACAATACTGTTTTACTGTTTGTGTTGATCGGCAAAATTCAACCGCAGAGACAGCATTTAAATATATATAAGTTTAATGTGTATATTTTATTCTCTCTCTTCTTCTACAAAAATGCAAACACCGTTGACTATATTTTTCCATATGCCCACCAGACACTCTTGCATGATAAACTTCGCCAGGACCAAAGTAAATTTGAAAACAAAATTAAAGCATCTTTATTACGTTGCAAGCAGAGGAGATTAAAAACAAGACTTTCCGGAAGCTTGACAGGATTATAATTAAAATAATAATTAATATCAGTTACATGCTGTTGAGTACAAACTTTACGGTGGTAACAATCAATACGTGTGTGCAATTTTAATGACTTTGGACCATATTACAAGGAGATTATCATTCAAAGTGTCGGCAATTTAGTATAAACGTTCATATGTACTTAATAAGTAGACTTACAACGAAACCCATTCAAAAGGTGGATATATTGGGAATAAGCATTTTAACCACATAATAAAAAATATTAGTTAATATATTAAATAGAAGCACAACGGATAATGTCATTGAACTTTTATTTTAATTTTGCTTGTAAAATTTGGACAGGAGATAAGCGATAGTATAAGATGGAGTTTTAAAAGTACTAAATATTTAACACAACAGAAAGATAGGTATCAGCCGCTGAGGGCAAGCTCGCCCATAGTTTTACCCGAGTGGATTATGACTTGTCTAAATGTTAAAAAATCAACTAATTAATGTGTCTTTAATATGCGAGGTGAATTTTATTTATTTCTAAGGATCTTCTAGAGGAACCATCAAAATTAAATGTATTTAGCTACAGCACGTGGTTTAAGCCATGTCCAGTAATTATAGAAGCGGTTGGATAAAAACGAAAAATATTTCGATATATTTGTAAATGTGTATGAAACAACAGTAGGGAAAGACAGTATAGATGAAATTGAGATGGATTGCATTAATCCGTTCTAATCAAGAGATAAATACGTGTTGAGATGTGAATAAAATTTCAATATGGTGGTCCTAATGACAACAAACATAGACTGTGGCATTCCTAATGATTAAGATGGATAAGGATTTTCCAAAAAGATAGCCGTCAGGAATAAAAGAGAATACGTTTTGTATAAGAGTGCTAGATTTAAATATGAAGAAGATTCGGTTAAAATAAATTTGAACTCCCCAATTTCTTTCGCCGAAACGTCTATCACGGTGTTTATCCTTCGCTTGGTTGACAGAATGTCTTGTTGAATGTTAAGTGTCTCGACATAATTTGTTCCTGTCGCTTGCAATGTTTGAACAACATGTTGATCAAGTGCTGAGTTTCTATCTGTTGAAATAAAATATTTTATCTATGCTCAACAATCTGTTTATACTGTTATGAAATTGAGGTCTAATCAGTAACTGCTAATTCATTGTCAAATCGTTCTAGTATCTATCTGATCAAATAAAACATTTGTTTTTCTATTCTCATCAATCTGTTTATGTTCCTATTAAATTGGGGTCAGCTCTTCAGTCACAATCTATTCAATAGCTCTTAATTCATTGTCAAATCGAACTATGTTTTATAGTTATTAAATTATTATTATCAAAGGTTGTTGTGCACAAACCGACATGTAGATGCATCGACTACTTTAACTGTGTCATGAAAATAGACATGGTTATTGTTGAGGTATAGTATCGTGTTAATTGTTTGGTCAAGGATTGTATACGTGTCTTCGTTTTTGTCTCTGTAGTGCATAGAAAATCGTATTTTGCGTATTATCTCTCAAGCAAGAATATAATGTCATCTTACTTTATGTATTTAACATGAATAGTACCAGTTTCAACCATGCAATTAAAGTCTACCGCTTGTCCATATTAATATTTAATATTGAATATTAACTGGCAATTTCTCTCTCTCTCTCTCTCTCTCTCTCTCTCTCTCTCTCTCTCTCTCTCTCTCTCTCTCTCTCTATATATATATATATATATATATATATATATTGTTACGTATATGTGATTTAATTATTTGTTTTGTTTGTTTTGGATTTATTTTATTTTATTTTATTGCATCACATGTTACTGTAATGATAGTTTTGTCTGGGATTTGAATCTTTTTTATAAATTCAGTTCAGTTGTGACTGTTATTTTTATTCTCACAGTAAACAGGTCTGATTGCAAAATTGTATTTTTAGCTGATCTAGTTCTGACCTTGATTGAGAATTGGTAAACAGAGAGTGAAAATTATTGGTTGTAATCAAGGTCATATTGGCTTGCATAGTCAGCTCTGTTGTAAACAACGTTTTTTATATCTTTTTATTATTGAATGTTATAGTATGATTCGTTTTGATCCATTGCGGACGTGACAGTTGGCCTGTGGTCTTCCTGCGCCATTCGAATTAAGTGACCACGTAACCCCGTCACGTGATTTAGAGATGTGTTTAAAATTAGTGTTTTATAGTGATTTAATTTAGTGGTAAATTAATACCATTGGAGCTCAGAAGTATTTTGTGTTGTGACCAGTTCGAATTAGTTTTTTATTTAAAATAATTTGTTCACTCTGGAAAACATACAAGTGCTCTTCTTCGTCAAAATTCTTGGACAAAGACATTTATTGGAAATTTATTCTGGAATTCTAAACTGGAACATTATGAATTGTGATTCAACGAGGAACAGTTGACATCAGTAGAACGACCTCGTCTGACGTCATCGCCTTCCATCTTGGGACTTCATCGGGATTCGAACTTTGATTCATTTGGAACTTTTTAGTGATAGAACAAATATTTTTAAATTGTATGATTGATTTTTGGATTAGATTTACAAACCGTAAGTCCTTTTTCACAATTTTACCTTGTTTTCTAGGGAAATAAATTATTCTATTAAATTTACAAAGCTTGTTGGCTTCGCTCATTTCTTTGTTACTCTGTACAAGCCTAGTCACGTAACAAAAAATAGGGTTCTCGTCCTTGGGATATTTGAATTTTGGTTAAAATATTTCAGAAAATTGTTTTTTGAAATTTAAATTCCCATAGTTTTCAGAATATTTTAAGTCCCAAGTACTATTTCACATTTTGTTTGAAATTTTTAGTGGAATCAACAGGATGTTTCACAATGTGGAAACTTTTGTTTTCGAGTCCTACTCAAGAACAGTTGGATAGTTTGTAAAAAGATGAATTGGTTGAGCTTGCCAGAAAATAAGATCTTTCTGAGGAAAAACCCTCTTTAACGAAGCAAGAAATAAAAAACATTTTGATCCTGCATTTTATAGAGAAGAATGTTTTGGATAAAAGTGTTTTGGCTTAGGTCAGTAAGTCTGTATCAGACTCTGACACAAAAGTAAAGGAATTAAATTAGAAATACAAGATGGAATTGGAGTTAAGGAAGCTTGAACTTCAGAAAGAAAAAGATGAAACAAATGCAAATGCAGCTGGAATTGGAAAAAGGAAAAGAACAAATTCATTTACAAAAAGATGATAAACAAATGTTATTTGAAAAAGAGGAGAGAGAGAAAAAAATGCAGTTACAATTGGAGAAAGAAAAAGAACAAATGCATTTACAGAAAGAAGAGAAACAATTGCAGTTAAAATTTCAGAAAGAGGAGAGAGAGAGAGGCAGGAAAGAGAGAAAGAAAAACAAATGCAGTTACAATTTGAGAAGGAGAGAGAGAGAGACAGATACAAATACAAAGAGAGAAGGATGAAAGGGATTTTCAAATTAGAATGAAAGAAATAGAGCTGGCAAGTGAAAGTCACGTTTCCACTTCACATACAAATTCAAGTTTTGATATTACAAAGAATATTAGGTTAGTGCCCCCTTTCAGAGAAAAAGAAGTAGGCAAATATTTCCCTCGTCTTGAAAAGGTCGCTGAAAATTTGAAATGGCCAAGGGAGCATTGGACTCAATGATTACAGCGTGCATTTGTTGGTAAAGCTAGCGATATTTACCATTCACTGTCAGTTTAGCAAAGTGCTGACAATGATGTGGTTAAGGAATGCATCTTAAAGGGTTATGAATTAGTTCCTGAGGCTTATCGGCAAAAATTCAGAAACTATAAAAAAAGAAGCTGGACAGACCTATGTTGAGTTTGCAAGAGAAAAAGAGCAGTTATTTGATAGCTGGTGCTTAGCCAAGAAAGTTGAACAAGATCATGAAA
>JAECUM010045520.1:0-16928 GCA_016617855.1 Megalonaias nervosa
GTGTGTGTGTGTGTGTGTGTGTAACTTCGTCATACTACGTAGCACAGTATCCCCGATAATTATATATTAATTGTTTGTGAATTTGTGGGGCAGATGTAAGCGAGTGACATCAGATAAATTTGATTTCTAGGTAGATAATGCTAGTTGAAAGGCAATGGAAATTCACAATAATTAATATCACACCATGTTTGTACTAGTAGTTACCTCAGATAAGCTTATTGTTTGCATGTATATTTATATATAACTGTTATTACCTTGTAGCATATGCAAATAAGTTAACATACAATGAAAATTGTTCATCTTTTTCTGAGAACTTGCATAACCATTACGTGGATGTTAATTATAGAACTCGAAATTCGCACACATTTTTCAATAATATAATTCCTCCATATTTATCATTGCTTGCATAAATCTTAATCAGCCAGTGAAATCTGTCCTTGCAGATGAAATCTTGATTCATGTATAATGATTCTCAGTTTCTTATTATCTACATATTCTTGTTGTTTCTTATTTAACATGGTATTCATTAACCAGGCGATATACTTTTAAAGAGTTTATTTATTTTTATTTTCTAATAACTGCCCTGTCTAAACAAACCGACGTTAACCTCATAAAATTGCTGTCGTTTTATATGGATATCGTGATTATGAGGGCAATGTTACATTCGCAATCAAACAAGTCCTCTCAAGGAAGCATCCAAGTTTATCTAAAGTATATAGCCCACGACCTTTTCGATAGATTTAATAATCAACACAGGTATCGTATTTATCCCTTGACAAATTCAGATTTGTCTTGGATAAAGAAATCAGTTACACTTTCATGAATCTGCCGAATAAAATCACAAGACGTGAAGTGCATTTAAAGAGTAATTTTATGTTTTTCTCTTGCTTTCATTATTAAGTAATTATTTTATTCCTGTACTCTGCCTATCTTTTTAATGACATAACCGATAGGCATATTTTCGAGGTTTTTATTGCTGTGTGCGTAATCTGTCAAGTCAGCATCATACCTGTCTAGGAAGATTCATAAATAGGGACTAGTTTGATCTGTATTAGTCATTATGCACAATGATAATGGAACAAACTTATTCACATAGTAGGTAAAAGTTATTTCCCTGACCCTCTATGTGTACGTCCATAGTCATTTCTCCCGCCAGAATTTCAAGGCATTTTCTTGTAGCTATCGCCTAAACATAAATGACATAGGACATTTGCAGCATTTTTATCTGTCAATGCGGTTTCATACCGATGCATCAATGTATAAATAAATATATAAATGCATTATTATTGAATTTATTTATGTAGAACATGTCACAGAAACTGAAATTCCTGAACGTATTTAATGCAGAGCCGAAATAAAATGACGAGTCCTCATTATTATGGCTCGTTTTTAATATACCTTATTTCATGGCGCTTACCGGATGAAAGCCTATTGCTATTGTTTGATATTGTTTTACACAGCCTTAAATACGTAATATATTTAAACTAAGTTAGCGATGTAGAGCTTAAGAACACGTATGTAAAGTATTGATGCCTTTATTCTATCTTAATGTTATTTGTAGCATTTTATATACAGTCTGATCCTTAGTTAAAACAAATAATAGTAATAATGACACCACCACAACCATCAACGACAACTGTATTCAGTAATTCAGTCAGATGTTTAATCAGATTATTCATAAAGTATGAAGGACATCAACTGTACTATTGTGAAACTCCTTCTTATTGCATTATATTCTAACGTATATGATACATTGTTGAACATAACCATTGTTCAATTGCCATCATGGATGGATGAAGTTTGTTGAATAAAGGCACTATGATTACTATAATATTTGAAACGATATGGGCAAATTTATTGCATAATTCCAAACATGACACATACAATTGTTTGTTAGAACATTTCCAGAGTAACAAAGATAAACATATTCATTTGAAATGAGTATAATTCCTATATTTACAATGTTGGTGTCTTGGTGCTCTGCCTGTATGGTTGGCAGTGAACGAATTTGTTAACATTCAATATATGCAAATATATTTAACATGTTGCTTGTGTTCTAAAGTGAGGGTGGTTGATTTGTTTTAAAAGTCTAAACAATTGCAACTGAGGAATTATGTAAATGTAGGATCTACAGAGACTAAACAAAAACAGTAACATGCAAATCACACACACCTCCTTAGAAAATCCGTATAATGTTTTTACCACATTAATGTATTTTGATATTTCACGCAATTCAAGCAGATAGTGAACAAGCATTTCATTGGCTCAAACATTTACTATGACTGACAAGGAATTAAATTTATTATATTGTGTCTTCAACAAAAAAAGAATCTCAAATGGGTAACGATTTAATATTGAATTTAAGAAACTAGTTGAACAATGTCCAGCTTTTGCGAGCCTTGGAGAGCAAAAGGTGGACATTAACGAGTTTCATAAATTTAATATTAAATCATTACCCATTTGAGATTCTTTTTATCACATAGTTTTATTTTAGTATGAATCATTGAGATAGAAAGAATAATGAATAATTTCGTACATTCTGACAGATACTGTATCGTTCATTTGTTATGCGTAAAAATAGTCCCAAACAAAGTTGAAATAGTAAAAGTAGATTATATATTTTTGCTACTATAAATCAAAGAATAAGCGTCCAAACAAATAAATAGAACACTTTACCAAAGATAAAACATTTTTTAACACAAAATGTCCAATGCGTGTGATGTCACATTGTTTGATACGGTGCACATTACCGGTTTTAGTTGACCAAAACAACACAGTGCCAGTGCATACCTTGAAAATCCACATCACAACTAAACATTACATTATCTAGATGTGGATGTAGAAATACACATGTTTACTGCAATGTATTTGTGACCGTATATTTGCAGTATTTGATTTGGAACATTAGACTGTACAGAAGACTTAAACAGATCTCTTTCTGAGTCGGATTTGCATCGCATATTTACCGAGAAAATATGCTGTGGTTGGATAAAGTTCTGTCAGTTGGGGAGACCGTTTATGCTTACATTCTTCTGTGAACAAAGGTGAATTTGTTTACTTCTGTAGGTTCACATTTCAACCATGCTTTTATATAGTGTGGATTCCATGCTTCAGATATGCTGCCCCTGAATCCCTACCCTCAACCCCACTATCATATGAGCAACATCGTAGTTTTACTTGTTGTTATTGTTCTTGTCTTGCAAATTGTAGCCATTGTTCATGTTATCACATGTTATAACTAACTCCTGTTGGGGCAAATTGGTGATATTGAAACAGAAGTGACCATTTTCCCCAAGTTCTCTTTCGGCTAAAAATGTTCATGGAAACAAAAAATACCAGAAGGCGGGGTTAAAAGGTTTTCCACGATCTCAGCCAATCAGTAAAGAGGATGCTGTGCAATAATTTCATGGGCTTATTTGGACCAATTAGAATCATATAAAGTGATATTTTAACGTGTGGTGATATCAAAAATATGAAACTGTAATACTATATAAAAACTATGCCGACTATATGATTAAAAAAATATACTCACTAACCACGTGGATTATCGTTGGATGGAAATTAATTTTGCTTTATCACATGATGAACAAAAGATTAAAAACATCAAATTGTTTAAAAGTTATATCCAAAATGATTATCTTAAGCACATCTTCGTGAACCTCTAGTACTTACATCACAACTCATTTTCAAGGAAATACAATTCAAAAAGCAGGGTGTACTTCAGTAAAGAAATGTCATTAGTTACGTTCGTTTTAAACAAGCTTCATAATAAATGGATTGGAATGTTTTCTTTCTTCCAAATATGGCGAAAAGTAATAACGTAACGAACACTATATGTGTCATAAAATACAGTGTCCACAACGATGCGAAACTGATATGAAATGATAAATAGTTGTGTATGTAATAGTATGCAAATAAGTACAACTGTTTGATCGTATCCAACTTTGCGCGTTCATTTGACCAATAAAAGACAGTAATTATAAGTTAAATAAAGGTTAGTATAAGACAGAAATGAAACTTCTATTTAAGCTATATTGAAATCGACAAATGAAATCGAGAGACGACATTAAAAGTTGTAACTTCTAAGAACGTGTGTGGAAGGATGTGTAATTTTTATTTATTATGAACTTCGTGAACATTAAACTTACCTTTCCAAAGATGCATATACCCTTTAGAACAGGTAAAACAAATAGGACTTATAGGGTGTACACTGTAAATCAAATATATGTTTTGATATGCAAATAGCCCCAGACCTGTGATGATTTAAGGGGTCTAACATGTAAAATGTAAATATCCAGTAAAGTAAAATAATAAAATATGTAATTTATTATCTGTCTGAGATGGTTCGATAGTATTTCAGGTGTTCGGCACACGATACAAAAGTACGACCCCCCTCCCCCACCATTAAACATCTTAGATGTAAATAGTCAGTCATGCTGAACTTGACAAAGATATTTTGATGGCAATAAAGGGCACATGATACTGTCCATCTTGCCGCTTAAAGGAACAATATCAGGTCATAGATCCAATGAGTGCAAATTGTCTTTTTTTTTTCAAGTCTACAAACAATATTTTTGATTATTGACTGCCTAATTAGTACCATAGTTCCAGGCAAAAGTAAAAATGGTACCTATAAATTGTATTATGCGTTGAGATCATTGTATTATGTTTACTGACAGCTGCAGATGGATAGAAGATACTTTCTGTGACATAAATAATGTTATTAGTCATGGAAATCGATGTATTTGAAAGCTGTTTAAATTTAGTTTGTATACGGATTTTAATATCGAAATGTGAACTGTCTGCTTTTTTGCAGTTAGAATTGTGACTTCTTTACTGACACTTTCAAGTTTCAAGTAACATTGTTTCCGGGAAAGGAAAGGAAAAGTACGCAAAGTACTTTATGGTAGATATTGTTTGAGACTGGCACAAAATAGTTACTACACACATTCATGTAGACCTAATATCTGCACATGAAGAAAAGAAAATCAAATACTTTACACTATAAGTCTGGCATGCAAAAAGCCTTACATCATGATTAATTAAATAAATTATCGAAAGTGTTACAAAGTGGGAATTTAATTTTTTGGGATGCATCGTGTTGCAGTATATTTGCTTCTAATTCGACTAAACGTGCAATAAAGCCGAACACTTGTGGTCTGTTTAGCCCATAGCTAGCTAACGAATATGTCGCCTCACAACATTAACATAACTAAATGAAAGCGTAAAGTGAAGCAATAAATGCAGTGTCATATTGTGGAAAAGTTCAACATAAAAGGTACATCTATGAATAGTGTATGACATCGAAATGAATATTTTGATTATTCGTTGACCGAGAATCAGATGCGAATTTTAAGCGCGACGATTCCTATCTGTCATTCTAAAAGTTGGAGTATGTTTCGAAAGTCTTCATGTACTGCAGTGTGCACTCATGACAAAACTGGAATTGTTCCTACAGAACGAAAAGAAAGAAAATGGCTTAAAATTTGGAAATAAGAAAGCAAAGCAGCAGCAAACAATCCGGCATGGTTGTTTCAACTTGGTCATGAAACAAAGAAATGGAAAAAGTTTGTGCCGATTTCATAATATGGTCATTGTCCCATCAAAAATGTATCAATAAACATATTTCATACTCAGATTGATTTATTGGCGCCGCTATATACAACCCCACCTCCCTCGACAAGTTTTGATTGAATAGTATCTAGGTTGTATAATAATGATTCCGCCTCATATCACAAACAGTGACTACCCGACACTTGCATATTATAGTACAAGTGGATATGAAACGGGCAAACATTAAATGTACGGAAAAGTGAGGACGGATTCTTACATAGTTCGGTATGATCTGCTGACGAATTGCCCTCGCCCTTTTGATGGTTTGTGTAATCGCCACGTCTCTCTCAACCTTGAGTCTCTCTATAACCGTGGATATCACACAGTACAGCCCGCTCCTCTGAGCACCGTTTCTGTAGAGAGACATCTCATTATTTAAACTACTTGATCATGGACCATGAAGATGTTAAACGGAATTATCTTGCACTGATTTCTGGGCATTAACTTGTAGATTACATGCTTATAATTATCAGAAGAATGAAGTTGAAAAAATAAGATACAATTTATTTTTAAATTGATTGCGCATGTTCGAGCAAAATTATTAAGATGTCGAGAATGGCGTTTTTAATTTCCATAAGCCAGGTGGCTCCTGCATATACAAACATCATTTTAGCTCGCAATATATATATGAGATATATATATATGTATATATATATATGGCGGAGCATATATATATATATATATATATATATATATATATATCATTGACATATTCAGATAGACCAACAATCGGTTAGATATTTAATTGCTACATTCTGTATGCTAAAGGACTTAAAGCATTGACTTTATAGAAAAGAAATCGTAAATCATCTAGATAGAGCGAGTGAGCCTTTATTTCTACGGTACATTCAGATATGTTGTAGTTTGGTTAACATCAAGGAGTACTGATCTATGCGAAGCAAATAATAAGTTCATATTGTTCGCAATGCAGCATGATTTTGAAATTTATCGTCTCAGAGGAAACTAGATAAATATATTCAGAAATTGTTAATTTAGTCATGACACAAAATGCATATAATTTTAGATAAAAAATATTAAATATCATGGCCTGATAGAACTTACAGGCAGTGGACAACGACAGGTTTGGCTTCCGTTTCCTTTTGCCATGTTTCAACGTCACATAAAATCTGTAGAATTGAGTCAGTGCTTCCGGGGACATTTGAATTTTCATCCCAGTTTGTAAATTGAAATTGTTTCACGGTTCTGTCATGCTCTTCCTGAAAGTATGCATGCTTAAGTTTGTTTATTTGCAGATATGATAACCTTATGCGCAGGTATGAACAATATAATAGTTTCATGGTACACCTCTGCTTTCATGGGACATAGCTTCATGATATTTATATTCATAAATGTTTGAAACATTCATCACAGAATAAGTCTTAGTTTCGATTTTTGCATGCAGTATAACCGCAAAAAATGAAAGGATTGGAACAGAATTTATATCTGACTATCCATTATTCAAGCGTAATAATATCAGCAACGTTTATGCATTCTAAGCTTATATGTAGTTTCAAGTCAATAATAATAATAATAATAATAATAATAATAATAATAATAATAATAATAATAATAATAATGACGATGATGAGGATAACGATACTGCATCAGTCAAGGTACATGGGACGACTTAATAACGAACCAAGCTGGTTCTGACCTTTTAGTCTGCTGGTATATCCAGTTAGAAAAATCGTGGCTCGGTTAAAAAGATTTTGACACCTTAGAAAGGTGAATACGGTTGAAATTAGAGAAAAAATGGCAAGTTAAGGGTGTTGCGGTCTAGATATACCAGACCGTTTACAACAGGCCTAAATGGTTTGAATCTTTTGTGGTGGTATCTGCGCCTGACTGCAGGACAGTCGAAGTGGATTTTAGTCACAACCTTAACATTTAGATTTTGTCTCCCCTTGCATTACAATATCGACAATCATATGACAAACACACTTTTGCCTTCGTTCAACGTTTTATAACCTATGAATGGAGGACAATAACATTTCTCTGTTCGCTACCTTTAGTTAGCAATCACTTTGTCCTGCAGTGAATAATAATGAGCAAAGACGTGCTCACGCTAAATTGGTAATAATCACTAGTTAAATATATCGAGTGGTACCAATATGATCGTTTGAAAGTTAGGCGATTAGCGACTGGAAAAAAACTCCCTATATAATGTTTTGACCTTAAAGAAACTGAAGTAATTGCATAAAATTATAACCCATTTAGTTCGAAAAGCTGGTTCCCGCTGATTCGATTCATAAGAAGATCGAATTTGTTTTTCAGCGTTCAGAAAGCGAAATTAATCCATCGCCCCCAATACACATCCTACGTCGATATGAAGACAATGCTGAAGCACTACTGTTAGAGATCGCAAGAGCAAGGGTGTATGCCTAAATTATTACAAAATTCTGCAACTGAGCATGCATACATCTTGAATTCGTTGCAAATTCCATTAGTTTTGAGTCTCTTCAGTAGAATGCGGACGAGGATTTAGTCTCGAAATTGCTCCTATACCTCCTATACCGTTCCATAGTTCATATACGATCATAGAGACACAAATGTTTCCTCAGTCGCCAATTTAGTTTCACAGAAAGTAGATACACTGTCTCAACTATTGTGCATATTTTCAGACCGCATCTATATTATTTCAAAGTTTCAAGTCTCTGTCTTAAACGGTAACAGTGGAATGCAAGCAATATACAGTTACTTGCTTTTTAATCATTTATTTATATTTATAAAATGCAAATGCGTTCCCGACCCAGAAGTAATTGTCCCCAGAGAAGAAGAACAAAACCATAAAATAACTGTGTACACTTTAAGACCAACTCTATACTCTCTGAAAGAAACTACAAGTCTATTGAATGGTAGAATACGATTTCCGAAAGAAAATCTAAATGGGACTAATTCACTTAAGATTTTAAATGCAATCATATATTGCAAAAAGTTCATTCACATACAAATCCCGTCATCAGTAAATGGATCAAAATTATAACACTGCTGTGCACATGTATAGACCATCTGATATATCAAAGTTCTAAGGTTTCTATTTGGAACGGTGCAGCAATTGTTGTACAATATTAAGCATGTAAGCACATGCAAACGGGCAAGATCACATAACTGTCTTTCGTGGACAAGTCGGGATTGTATCTATTACTTCCGTTACAGCAACCACTGCTCCTAATAGATTTGCTGGGCTGAGGAAAAATAACTTGCTTAAGTGCCACCGAAACAGCTGGTAGGAACGAAGATTTAAACTCGAGACCCTCCAACTTAGACAGACACAGTATCTATCGACAGCGCTATCGTGTATGTACTCGAAAATGTTAACAATGGTCTTACCCCGATAAGGGAGAATGACAGAATACGCTCGATGTAACTTTTGCATTTTTCTTGTTTTTTTAGTCTTACAGAGAACGGTCCATGCCGCGCTTCACCTTCATTCGACCAGTAAATTCCAATCTGAAAAATCAATTTCTTTCTTCAATATAAATTAGTTAAAACGTTAAAGAAGACAAATCATTGGTTGAGTCAAAAGGCAATTTTGTCCATCATACATCGTGCTTTTCAAAGAATCCACAAAATAATATGGCATTACCCGCCATTTAAAAGTTTCGAGTTGAATTTATCCTTTAAATATATTATATAACATTTCTAAAAAATACTTTGAATGTAAATACATGCAAAAGGGCTTCAAACAGTTCGAATTCAGCAAAATTTAGCGCACTGTAGATGAGTAACCATGACTGAAATAAATCACAAAAGTAATATGATTCAATGCTTAACCAATACGTTTAAATCTTACACTACCCTTGCAACATGATACAAGAAAAGAATTGCATTCTTCTCTACTTTATCAGAAAATAGTCGTACTAGAGTTTGAGGACATATTTAAATAAAAAGCATCCCCAACCGCCCAAATAAGGAAGACGTTTGCATGTTCATCTTTAAACATTCTTGTTTTATCTACTCTTTCATTATGTTTCTCTTCTAATAAGGTGGGTGTACACGAATAATGATTTATTGCTGTGCAATAAACACATTTGTCGCTGAATACGTTTTATTCGAGTTCAGTATATTCTAGATTCAGTACGAACAAAGATAATGTGCATGGTGTATGATAAGCTTCACCACGAATAAGAATACTTTTTATTTCGAAATCGTGTTAGAGAGAAGTACATATGGCAATAAATATAACAAGCTATCATCATTTTTTGAATATTAAGCTTCAAAACATCTTGCACTTTAGGTATTGCCGTGTATGACAACCGTATATATGTCTTAATATATTATTTTTATTCTGCAATAGTTCTTGTGAGAGTTTGTAAATATGGAAATATGCTACGAAGTAAGTTCTTGCACTACTATTATTGGTATGTGACAAAAATGTAACAGATTCCTTCTATGTTGTGTCATTTTAAAAACAATGGCTATTGTAATGCGAGTTTATGTAATCGTCTGTTGCATATTAAGATCAATCCTTAACAACCAATATAATACCTTATGCCATCAGAGTCCACCTCAGAGAACTATAATCAATTAAATCATATTCATCCTGTCAATATTTATTTAAACTTGAATATTCATCAATAAGTTATTTTTTCTGGCAGAAACAAGTAACTATATCCTGCGGTAAGTGTCCAGTTTAATGGTTTACCTCATATTTACATACACTGGGTTAGAAATATTCACCCAAAATCAATTTAGTGTTCACTTTCTTACTGTGAGCTGCCTTATATGATTGTATTACAATTTCGTGTTTATAAACCTTGCTAGTGTAATATAAAATTAGAACACTGTACATTGTCTGTCTTTGAACTCTCTGAGTTGAACATGATGATCGTCTTTATTTCAAAATCGTTGATCATCCTCCAGAAGTCAACAACGGTGTCGGTGAGAGGCATCTGGGTCATAATGAATGCCTTTCTTTGTTTGTGACTCTAGAATGATAAACGGATATTTAATAATTAAAACAGAAAACGTCGGTCGCGTGATGCGCCATATTGATAAGACATCGGTTATTATGTATGTGTAAAAATATGACTTCATAAAGCAATACTTTCTTAGACGCTGTAAAACTTGTTGCAGGCAGAAATTTGAGGGTCTATATCATTATAACTGGTGGAATAGGTTTAAGTACAACACTCAAGAAGGCAACAATTATTTGGAATGCATGTAAAGACGTACTCACTGGTAGTACAACCGCGTTGATATAATCATTTCTTCCCGAGACTGGTCTATTAAGAAAAACTCTATGTCGGTCAGCTGAAAAGTAAATGTTCGATATATTTAGGCCAAAGTCACATTGTTCCAATTTATTTCCTGTTTTCAGATGATTTTAATTACAGACTGACATGTGGCGAACGCAACACAAAATATATGACTGAAGAATTAAATAAGGACAGGATTAGAGTGAATATCAATTTAACGCAAAATTTATATTGTTACGATATAAGGCGAATTTTCAGATAAAGATTCACTCAGAATAGATGTTTACAACGCCACAATGGAAAGATTCAAGGAGGGTATTAATGTTTATAGTACAGAAATACGGTTTATAGTGCGATGTTTAGGCACAGGATAGTCATATAAAATGTTCGTGAGAAAGAACGAAATATTTCCCTGGACAGTAACTTATGATGCCTTGATTAAACAGCAAAAGTTATTGTGGAACGAAAGAAAACAAATAGTAACATATAGAAAAAACATCCCTAATTGCATAAGACACATATATCGTTAATAAAGTTAAATGTGACATTTTCTGTTCTTGTGATTCACAAGTATTTTGGGAATGTGAATGAATTGTAGTAAGTATGAGACAGTCGCATGTAATAATAATCAATAGATTTGCTTGGGTGTGGGATCTATTTATTTCTCTTTAATCAGAGTCTTATGTGATGTTTGTTTGGCGAAACATTTATAACTATACGATTCGATCGCGTGACCAATTGTTTGCTCAACTTCTTAGCGGGGAATATCGTTTTTTTGCGATTCATGGATGTTGTTTCTAATTTAAAATTTATTTAATTATTTGTCTTTGTTGTTGCTTTCTGATTTCGGAAAAGTATAGACACTCAAAGAGTGTGTGAATGTGTCTGCATTTGTGACATTGCCAGTTTTAATGGAACTTACATGATCATTCTGTAAATCTAGCTAAATAGAATGATGTTGGAATATAACGGTATATAAATGGAATGTAGCGAATTACCAGGTAAAATATTGTCATGTCTATTTTTAGTTCTATTTTCGATATGTTTGGCAGCACTGAACTCGTCTTGATTTGAATTTCCTTCCCCACCTTCTTCGTCGTCCATTTTGATAGTAGCGTACACAGCCTCATGGTTTACATCTTCATTTTGCAACCTCTGTAAGACGAGGGAAGCAAAGGTCTCGTTAGTTTGCGAACGACTGATTGTCGCACTTATGATATTTCATCAGTTACGGTCAGATTTATGTACACGTGCTACTTGTATTTAGTTCATTGGTTAAAGTCATTATTTGGGGAAAAAATTCTGAAGTTACAATTTACAACATGTTCCATCTGCTGCTGCACAAACTGAATATTCTGCTTTTCCAATATGCATATACACGCATACATACAATCTTAAAAGGTTTAGAAATGCATCATCAAAATCATTTTGTAACCAGCTATAATTGTTGTTATATTTTACATGAAAATGTTTAATTTCCTAGGAATCAAAATTCAAATGATGACAGTCATCTAAGAAAACATATTCCTAATCTGCTTTTCAATGTCTTACAACCTTTAACAAGCAAAATATGATGAGGAAGATTTTAACGATAATGGTACAGATACGATTACCATTTTTTCTATTTCTTGTTTACCAATCTTTCTTTCTCAAGTAACATCGGTAACATTCAATATACACTTGAACAATTTAGATATTTATAATTCATTTTTATTAATTTTTTGTGATTATTGTTAATCTTAAAAACAAAATATTGGAGGCAGATTTTAGATAATATCTATAAAATTCCTTAAACAGTAAAAACGACGAAGACTCAACCTCGTATTCAAGTTGCAACTTGAGTTTCCTGTTCACAGGATCAAATTCCAATAGCTCACTGTACACTTTAGGAAAGTTATCTGAAGCAATCGCTGTACCAGACAGCATCAAGGCCTCCATTAAGGTCTCATGCAGGAATAGGTACTGCTCCTGGAATCAACACAACTTGTTAAAGGAATCGAAACTGTTATATGAAAGATAATTCATGAGGCTTAATCAGTACGATCTAACTTCAAGTATAACAATGCAACATTAATTTATTGTAGTAGAGATGGGGTTAGTGGAGGTTGTACCTTATCTCCATAGTTGTTGACAATGTTTTAAAGTTATATGCTGAATTCATCCATCTTCAAATTGATTTGTACCATTCTGAGCAAGATACAGTTGCTTTTGTCACGTAAAGAAAAGATCAGTATGTACGAAAATTGCTTTAAGTAGTTTTGTCTAATGGCTTTTGAGGTCATTTACTAGGTATTTAATAGCTATTTTCTTATACGACAGTAATCAAGCAGATGATGAATGTGCAATAAAATTTGAAAAGGTACTGTAATGCTGACCTGTGTTTGAACTAAGTTCACTCTTTGACGTCTTAGGTTTGAGACGCATGCAGACACATTCACCTGTCCCTCTGCTTTCCCTTGGCTAACCAAGTAGTCTAAAGCTATGTATGTTCCTGTCCGACCAATTCCCGCACTACAGTCATTGATTAAACAAATAGTGATCAGGTAATGGATGATTAAACACATATTTTTTTCACCCACCATGCCGGTAGTCAAGTAATTCACATAGATTTGTTTTTATGCCGAAGATGACGTTATCATTAAGAAAACACATAACGGTCGCCATTAGTTCCATACAGACACGCTATAAACATATAACTGCTGCACACAATGTTTTAAGATCATCATATGTAATGTAGAGCGCTGCGAGTGCAAATGTATGTTATACAAAAAAGAACAATTTTTTTCCAGGGTAATAACCACACTGAGCAGAAACATTGTTTTTCAATGTGATGCAAAATGCGGAATAAAAGAGAAACTGAACAAATTTACTTTATGCTTGATGTAATCATTTAAGCACAAGCATTATTGTTGTTATGTGTTAGCCCAATATTTACAACATCTAGTTTTCTAAAATAGCTGACATGTTAACATCAACCAAATAGAAAAATCATTTTATATTTATAAGATTATGAGTAGTTAAAAACGCTTTGTACCTGCAATGAACAACGATTGGTTCCTTTGTAGTCATTTTGTTCACTGTGTTCCAAAACTGTACAATTGAAGAGGCGGCCTTCGGTACGCCCTTGTCTGGCCAAGCCGTGAAGTGGAATTGAGTCAATTGTTTAGATTTTTTACCCTGAAACAAATTAAAAATAAACTGTCACATTTCATCCACAAAAAAATAGTATTTAGTTTACCAAACCTACCACAGGAGTAAGAACGTTCTATGACAGCAATGATAATGTTGTTTCTTGTTTTCCTATGTTTGCACTCTTCCCTATCATAGTGAAATCTCCATATCTAGCACATTTAGAACTTCGTTTTATCTACATCTTACTGATTTATAAGTTTAAGTGAAACATGTTATATCTTTTCAGTTCTCGCTTGCTATCTGGAACAAGATGGAAGAGTTGCGTTAGTTTAAAACCTCGCAAGTAGTCTGGTGGTGATACCAATGTCCCATTAAGACATGACCGACGCATCCGCCATAAATTACCACGATTAGTTCATATTACCACACTAATATAAAGCACCTCAAAGGCATGGCTTAAATCTTCATGACAGCGATCAACCCCATCGTACATTAAGCTAGAGCATCTCTGGAACAATATTTTCCTATTACATTGTCGAATTTTATGGTTATTGATATTGAAACGCAATTCATTTTTTATATAAAACATTGTTATGGTCCTACTAAAATGGTATATTTGAGTGACCAATTATTCATACTAACAATTGGCTGCATACCTTGCACAATTGATTTGGAACGTAGAACTTGCATTTATGTCTTCAGTGTGTTCACCTATATGCATTTGAACAAGCCTATTGCCATTTGCTATACAAGTCAAAATGCTATAGGTTGTACACACACAATAGACCACTTATTTTAAAACCATTCTTGTGCTGAAAATGGTGTTAAACCCTACAACAAGAACAACAAGAACAAAACTATTCATCAGACAACATTTATGTGAACATACCTTAATACAGATCGTATATTATGAGGATTCCCATCAACAATTTGTTTTGTTGAATATAATTATCTCTACTGCGATATTTGGCCAAATCACTACACGATGAACATTTTAAAACATTATACCACCTTGCTAATGACCGGAGACGCAAAATGTCTTAAACTGTTTTGATCTTGACTCCATGGTTTATTTGTCTTTACATGTAAATATTTTTGCACACAGCTGAAACATTACATATCCCGCTTAGTCTCTTCATCTTCTAAAATGTTCACATTCTTGCAATAACGTGTTTCATTTGATTCATATATGACAATGACAAAAACATAATTGGAAATAGTTATCATTAGTGATCGTCATTGCTACTATATTCTCTAATTACATCGTCATCATTATTATCACTCGACTATTCAGTAGCTTAATCAACCATTCTAGCTGGCCTCCTCAACATAGGTGCCTTCAGTTTCATGCACAATATCATATATTGTTCACCTTTTTCTCACAAATTTGTCCAAATCAATGTCTTTGCGCTTACAATATAATTTCCAAGTCGTGTTATTTATCAGTTTGTTTCGGATACAAGTAAGTGCCTAACATAAGCAAGATGTCTTGGGTCATCCGACCGTATAGCTATAAATAGTTGAAAGATGGAGGTAGTATATACAGTAACTAGTTATTATAATTATACCTTAATAAAATTGAACCATATAATTTTGTATTTGCGCTTACCACAGACATTTCTAGTCTTCTAATGTTGTAGTCAGCATACACATCTGTAGCAAGTAATCTCACAGCAACATTTCCAAAAGTCCTTGTGTGTCCTTCCACCTCAGGCCAGTACAATTCACATTTATGCTGTAAATGTATAAACAAACAACATTAAAAGTCTTCTGCTCAGATATTTGAATTGATGAGTTTAAAATAGTATTTCTTGATAACGATTCCATTATCTGGTTATATCCTTGTTATCAGTGCTTGACACAAAACATTAAAACTCAGGGAATCATCATCGACCAAGCCAGAGTAAAATTGTCGCATACAACGGCAACAAATGTAATGTTAATGCAGGTAGTTCCAGACGACAGTTATGGTAATTAATGTTTATTACCAACCCCACACCGCAAAATAGAACAAAATAAACCCAAACAAGTCAGAAACAGGGAAACAAAATAATATAAACAAAGAATAAATATTATGGGAAATGTCATTACATCAATGAGGAAAAGAAGTTATTTGTAATGCTACATCACCAAATTGCAAAAGAGTTGGCCATTTTTCATATATAAAATCTCTAAATATTGTTGCGCTCTATAGAAGTTAAATAATTCGGTTTGCTTACTCTTCCACCTTCAAGCAGTTCAGTTAGCATCACTATCTTTTCCACGTGATATTGCCACAGCATTCGCCAAAAGTCATTTATATTTTCCTTGGTAGTACCTGAAGTAAGTGTTATGAATGTAGATATAAATGCATCACAAGAAGCATATTATATTTATTTCACAAGCACGATATTTCATAGGTATGCACCTTTTACCTTTGTATTAAAGGAATGAAACACGAAAAATATAGTTTAAAATTACAACAGATCCAGTATCGTCAGACCTTGGAATTGGTGCTTTAGATTTTGATGACAGCTTGCTTTAAAACCTGAAGGTCGTATACCCTATTTCTTATCGAACCTGCACATTTTGCTCATCTGTGCAAGCACTAATGTAAAGCGTGAACTAGAATTTATGATCCTGAACAAAGATGACTGTTAGTTGGCTAATCCTACCAAACTTCTCAGGGTTGATTTATATATAAGCATAAAACAAATTGCTATAATAGCACGGTCGATCTTTGAACCGAACCTGTGTAATACTTTAAGCCACATTAAGCTGAATAAAACGGAAATATTGTAATATATCGTTAAGGTTATGATTCTTAAAGCCATATCCACTAAAATGTTAATAAATTGCACATAAAAGCAAGTTTCCTAAACGCTGTATACTGATTCAAAAAGGATAAGAGGAAAAAATAAAATAATGAAAAGTTGTCAGCTAAGTTTAAATGAGAAATATAGTATTACCTTGAGAAGCGATATACGTCTTTTGACGAGAATATCC
>JAECUM010045521.1:0-21333 GCA_016617855.1 Megalonaias nervosa
ACGGATAAAATGCAAAGGCCAATGTCAATCACTTGTTTAAATTGGTATTATCAGGGTTACTAACTCTATACTGGGATTAAAAGTGGTCATCACAATTATTTAAATGTTGTGGTTTAATGAGAAGATCCTTACAGGGTAGGACTGAAGATGGTGTGTAATTTGGCACATTATAACATGTGTATCCATTATAACTGATGGCTTATTGTCAACAACAGATGGTTCATTGTCAACAATCATAAAGCCTTTGGTTGCTTACATATCCTTTCTTGTATTTCTTACTCAACAGTAAATATGTTGCATCTCCTCACAATCCTCAAAAACTCCCAAAAAAAATGAATATAACTGTCGAGTATCTCTGATCATAGAAGTCAATTGTTATATCATTTCTTATAGTTGGTAAAATAGCTCCAACAAGCTGATTTTTCTTAATATGTAATGAAATTATCACTCTAAATAAAATTTGTCTACCATCTGCTATCATAATCCAGGTTCTTTTTTTCCCTATGTATTTCAGTGTCAGTTAATGTCCTGTGACATCATATTCATCACATATTTTGTGTGTTTTGTGGTTTTCACATACTTTCTTTTACAAAAGAAACATAAAGGGAAAATATCAGACCACAAAACTCTTATATCTTGTACATATTGCCTTGAACACATTACAAAGATATCAAGAAAGTGGTTAGAGATTTAATCTCAAGACTCATTGATTAGTATAGTATGGAAAACTAAATTACCAATTGTCGTCCTGAAGATTTAACCTGATAGATTGAAGTTATACAGATACCTAGATAGATATAAAGACATGTGAACTGAGAATATCAAAATATTTCAGACTGTTTTTTTTGGGGATCATCCAAATGTTTGGGACTGAAAATTGTCTCATAATTATTATTACTAAAATACATGTTCAAATATGTCATTGTCTTCAACACAAAATGCTGCTTATGACCAGTATATGCCTCTCTACCTTTTTTAGGAACTGTTATCAAGGCTGTTCTCAACTGAGAAAATATTAATTTTATTTGGAAATATTATGTCAAAAAACCAAACCCAACTATGTTCACTTTCTCAAAGTTGTATACAAAATGTACTTTGTGCCACTAAATGGATTATTCATAAGTGTCAGGGATATTTCTTTTCAAGTGCATGCAGAATCCATAGTACACTATGTGTACAAAAGGTATGGATTTTTTAAATGAGACTTTATTCTTTCATACACTCACTGCTAGGTGTTACAGGTTACTTAATTGAAGGAAATAGGAACTGTCACTAAAATGTGTAGTCATTTCTTCATAATCAGGATATCATACCCCACCCACATGTACTGAATTGTGCATTACCAATAGCCCTTAACATCTCCTTATCTCATTAAACAGACCCAACAAACCAACAGAACCAAAACCTGGTGTAATACGGGACCATGTGTTGCATTGAGATTTATAAAAATTCAATTAGTTGCATCTAAGCAATATAAGTTCATTGATGCTGTTCACATGTTCGTTTTCTTTACCATTTTATTAGTGGGGAAACCCACAACAGAATTTTTATGACAGTGATGGCAATGCATAAACTTGGTTACTATAACATGCACTTGTTATATCATGCTAGGAATAATCAGGGCCAAGGACTGGGCAGGACAACTTGGAGAAAATTCTGGGGGTCCACAATGGTCAGGAGCCCACTGCCATGTGAAGAAACTTTTTTCAGTAATTTCATATGGGCCTACTTGAGAATTTTTCCTAAGGCCCACAATTCCTGACTGCAGCCCTGGGAATAATTAATCTAATGTAAAACTACACAAAATTAAATTTTTCACTGAAATATTTTAATACAAGCAGAAAACATCTTTGTAGCAAAATTATATGACAAAATAATTTAAAATTCACTACATCTATAAATAAGATAATTTTATCAAAAGTTTGAAAGAAACCGTTGTAAAAAATAGTATTTTTTCTTTGATATTTTTGTCGTCATTACTTATACGTGTTTACTGCAGCTAATATGCCTTTGAAAGAAATAAAATATATTATAGATGAACATATTACTAATACTGGAACATCATAAACGATTGATTCATATACCTTGGCCTACCTTCCGCATTCCGATCTTAGTCGAGTGGCATTTATTTCATGGGCACGAACCATGCACGTAATCCGGAAATAGACAAATTTTGACAAGCTTGGTAATATTGTAGCTGCCAAAGAATTTTGAGAGCTTTTAAACATTTTTCAACTAAGAATAAATAAAGCAGTTATAGTTGAACACTTTCTATGGCGATTTTAATAGTTTCACGCAAGATTATTACATAAGCGTTATAATTCACGTTATGGGCACGAACCATATTTCGAGGATACTCACCTTAAAATGCGCGCAAAGATTATAATACAGGCTGATACGCAAGTTTTGGTGTTTCAGCTTTACATAAAAACAAATAATTCCATGCAAGACATTATCACGTGAACACACAGTTATGATGCAAAAACCTATTTTGATCTCCTGGTCGAATTGTTTCCAAAAGTTGCTTAGAGTTATTACCCTTCTTGAGCAACCCTGTTTAGGACTCGCAGTATTAATTCAGTTCCCATAGTAAACCTATGTAAACACCATGATATTAAAAATTCAATAACTTTAAATTTCTGAGTGGTCATGATCAAACCAATATTTATCAGTATAGCTGAAACATGGATGACAGCTTCTGTTTAAAGTAAAGGATATAAGCCTCGGAATTTTCTGGATCTACAAGTTTTTGAAACATGTGCTTTCAATTCCACACCAAAGAGTCAAATGATAAATTCAGTAATGAGTGTTCCGAACTCAAGACCGTTAAAAGACTGAAATTCCATCAATAAAAATGTTTATTTTTTTCAGTTACAACTAGAATAATCTCTCAAAAGATTCTTTTTACTAAATTCTAACTTTCATTATCAACCAATCCTGGCCTGCCAAACAATATAGTCCAACGCTGTATTATCGCGGGCTCTATATTATCGCGGCAAACGGGATTTTCCGAATAATTTTGGACACACGCCGTCTAGCAGTTGTTTACAGATGTAAAGCTGTAGCAGTAAAGATTCAGATATCTTAACAGCACAATTTCCTCTAAAATGTCAACATTTTTTATAACTTTGCGATGAAAAAGAATGAAGATCACGTTTTTGTAAAGTTCATGCAATTACGTTGATCATCATATAAAAAAAATCCAGTCGAACATGCATACCTGCATTGGCTTTGGGTTACGAAATATATTTAGTGTATCGTCTGATGTTTGATGATTATAGGTCATATACTGATGGTGACATACATGTTCTACAATGTCAAGGTTGCAATTTCATTTCATGGTAGCCAATATGGACCAACATTCACAAAATGTTGTTGCTGATCATATTTCTCGTACGTACATAAGAATATAATAACAGTTAAACTTTCTTTAAATCTGTAATATTTTAATAATAAAAATAATAATATTAATAACAGTTGTTATATAGTTACATTTCTTTGCCCATTTTGCATTTAAAATTCATATAAAGTTAAAATAATTGTTGCATTTAATTTGTAATGTTGTTATTCATGGATTCCGCATGGATTTACACTTGAATTACATTTGTGTGTTGGATTTTATCATTGGATCCTTTCCTTTATTGTGGAAATACTAAACCAGTACAAGCGTGGACATTTATTCTCTTAGGTAAGTCGTATTTTATTTTTATTATAATACTTGTGTGCTACCATACGTAAGTTGAGCAAATACCGCGATAATATAGAGTTGTTCCCCCATGGTACGTTAATCTGGGTCAGCCATCGTATGCTGTTTTATTTACATTTGAGCGCTTCGATTGACAAAGGTTTTTTTTATAGGAATAGAAAGAGGGAAAGCCATTGATACTTGACAAATTAAAAGTGAGAAACAATATCAAAACAGTTTTAATATGTACCAGTAAGAACATTATGTACCGCGATAATACAGCGTCCCAGGCTACATACTCTATTCCAGACTGGATCCATTTTTCCGTATCAGACATTAGTACCGTGTGTCCTAACAGCTGACGATCTAATTAGCCATAACTTTGAAAAATGGTACCATAGCTTCAAATTTAATGAGAATTAATGTTGTGAAAAGAGGTCTAAAGGCAGGATTTTTCTCTTCTAAGTAAGGTCGGTTGAGTGATGCCAGCTGAACTAAACTTCCGGTCACATGCTCCAAATATCAGCCCAAAATACCATTCGGTCCATTCATTTGTTTGGAAATTCCCAAGAAATTTTCTTTCTATAAATAGAACATTATTACTCCAGGATTCCTGTGCAGTGACTTATCATGCACCGTGATGAAATATGGTTTCCTAGCTGTTTAAATATTGAAGTCGAAGGACAATACTAGTTTTTATCCTGGTCGACTTTAAATATGAAACATGACCTGTGTTCGGCTGACAGATGCGCAGTGTACATAAAATTAACCACACACACACGCACCCTAACCTATAAGTTGTGGTTTTTATTATCTAGGAAAACGAATTACTGGGCTTTAAAAAAAATCACGGAGGTTTATCTTTTAACTATAAGTATCTTCCTCTTATTTTTTTATCATCCTTATGATCATCACCATTATCATCCTCATCTTCTTGAAAATAATAATCATTCAGATTTGGAAATATTTGGATAAAATTACTCCCGATTAGAAAATTTCACTGCACTTCACTAGTCTGTTGCATATGTTCACACAGATTCTTAGGCAAGTATACTTTCATGACACGAGTTAGATATCCATGAAAATGACTAAGTGAAATGGTCAACATTTAATATCAAATGTAACTGGCGCTTGTTTACTCTGCATATCATTATGCCTTTTTTGTTCCTTTTTTTTAGTTATTATTATTATTATTATTATTATTCAGATTATTTGAAAACAGTATCAACGAAAATCGGACTAACAGTCCGCAGAGAGAAACTATTTGAATGTTACAATACAAAATTCCTGCTTGGTACTTACCTGAGTGAATTTAGTACTTCCTACTCTTCGCAATCAAATCTTTATGTGTCTGTATCAAACCCACCCTAGTCAATCGATAGTTGAATCAGACTGAAACACTTCGTTACGGTTCATTCACCTTAACATCCTAGCAACGAAATGTAATTTTGCGCATGCGCATTTTGTGTAGTGCATAGTCTGATTCCCTGATTACTATGCTCCCTGCGTTGCACTCCGCTATACTTAGCATAGCGGAGTGCAACGCAGGGAGCATACCAAGCAGGGAACCAGACTAGTGATATAAGGAGATGCAAAGTAAGGTTTATGGAACGCCAGAGCTCCATAAAGGTTGGTTGAACTTGTCGATACAGTGCGAAGAATTGAGATGGGCGGGAGTAATGGAGATGGAGCGGGAGAAATTAACATCTACACACACTGGTTTGGATTAAATGGTGACTTACAGAAAATTTCTTCACATTTAAGAGATTAAAAAACAACATACAAATAAAATTATAAGACGTTCTGATTATGGGAAATAAGCTACATGCAGGATGAGATTTTGGATTAAATTTGGTTTGCTTCTTTTTTACATAAATTTGTACGATGTGGCAGCAGTTTCAAATGAATAGTCAATATATATTAAGTTCTCCAGAATATTTGTGTTGAGAACCCGGAAAGTCAGTTGTTTTTCTCTCATCAAATTGCCTTGGGATTAAAATAAATATCAAGTCCCTTGGCCGTGATTTATCTTCAGGAAAACAAATTACTGGTATTGTTACGACCCTGTAGTTAAGTTACATGTGTGTTAAAATTTGAATTCTTTCTAATTCTTTCTATTTCATTTTTATTTCATTTTTTATATCATTAAATATAATTATTACTATGATGATGATTATGTTCGCAGGATCTGATATTTTGTTAGAAACATCGTGTTTATTTTAGAACGTAAATGTGACTCGCGTAAGCACGATTTTTGCATGACGGTTTTGTCATATTAAGTAAACAGTCGGAAATAGCTATGTAAATGATTGGTTGTGATCACGGTCATTGCTAATAATACTTGTTGACATTCTATACTACGTTGGCTATATTTCGAAATCTCCATGATTTCTTCATGCGTGTACATGAAATGACGTATTATTTTGCTTTAAAATACTCAGGTAGCTGCGAACTAGTCTAGAGTCATACTTTAACATCTTAGAGAGTCACATCGTAACATCTTATAGAGTTTCTAAATACCTTAAGAAGAAGGTATTCTTTTGTGCTGGAAAGAGTTGTTCGTTCGTACGTATGAAGAATAACATGTGTTTTGTTATTGATGATAGCTGTACTTCATTTACCTTTTAAATAATAATTATTTTCCCTGGAGAACTACACAACTGGCTTTGGACAAAGACATTTGCTGAAATTAATTCTAAATTGGAACTGAACAATACAATTTGTGATTCACAGTGAAAATTCTGGACACTTGTGTAAAACCTTCGTCTGACGTCGTCATCCGCCATCTTGGAACGGAATTGAGATTCAGACTTCAATTTAGAACTGTTTATTCACAGGACTTATGTTTTTCACAATTTTAGGACACATTTTAGGATCTTCTTCATAAATCGTAAGTCTTGTTTCATATTTTTACCTTTTCACCGTGTTTTCTAGGGAAATAAATTATTTTTGTTAAAATTTACAAGGCTTGTTGTCTTCGCTCTTTTCTTTATGTTACTTTAAACGAGCCGAAACGTAACAGTATATTTTTACATGGTATTTCTTAAGAAAACAAATCGGAAATCAAGACATAGATTTTAAATTCTGGTTGAAAATGGTATAGTTAAAAGTATTTTTTGACCAACAATAAATTAAGCAGTCTTATTGGATAAAGGTTATCCCTTATTATAGTTTGGACCTCTTTTCAATAGTCAAAGAGGTGTTATATGTATTCCTCCGTGTTTATCTTTTCAATATAATTAGTTGTTGATATTATGATTAACTGAATTTATCTTGCGAAGTGCAGATGCAACATAAGTAGAAAGCGTATTTCCCGAGAGGGATACCGTTAACGTTTTACCATATTCCAACATTTTATGTAATAGAGGACTTATCATATTTCTAGCTGAAGAGAGGTCACTTTCATCCACTGAGCTCCCCATTATTTTACTATGATAGATAGAACTATAATAGATAGATAGATAGATAGATAGATAGATAGATAGATAGATAGATGGGTGGATGGTAGATGGATGGATGGATGGCAACTGCTATTTTATAACTTCTGATGAGGGATGAACAAAACTAACTTTGTGCATGTTGTTGAAGGTGAAAAAGGTCAAGGCTATCTAGACTCAATACATATACGAATTTTTCCGCATTATACTGATTTTCGTCGATGTTGCAGACATACGGATAAATAATGTGACTGTTATTTTTCTTGTTTATAATCGAAAGTCACTTGTTAAACAAGAATTCCCTTTCAAATTTCTGCACCTATTTCCCATGCATCTGCCGGTTCCGTATCTTTTTATCTTTTCTAAATGTTTCTGTATTTAAAAATATTTCTAGCTGGAGGAAATACTTCCGGACACTACCATGAAACTTATACCTTATTTGCTACTTTCACCGATTTCTTTATGGATTAATCCCTAAATTCACATAAAAAGTCGTGTTTTTCCTAAATCTGTAGTATCACCCTGACAATAATAATGATGTGATGACCAGGACGACCACAATAATAATGATGATAATAATGATGACAATCAAGATGAAAATTATGGAATATATTCTTCAGTCCGTAGATAAACAATTATTGTGTACATAATGTGGACAATCCAAAATAGTATTCAAAACAAAGTCGCCTAACATCCCCATTAAACTGAATTAAAGAAAAACTGCTTCCAGTTGCGATACAAATGTAATCAGAAATTTAGATTTTACGATGTTAGAAACTCAAATATGATTTTTAAAAGGAAGATATACTGAAGAACACACACAAGACTAGTATATGATTATGGATTATTTACTGAATTTGGAAGGGTTACTGAATTTGGAAGGGGTTCCGTATGTATTTCTTATAAATTTTTGCATAGGATCCTTTACTTTTTTAATTCTGGTTTAATGACTCAACACTGAATTGAAATCTTATGAATATATCACTACATCAGTTATTCAAAATGAATTTCTTTCTGAATCTGTTAATATTTCGAGAGGATGCTAACAAGGTGACTGAATCACTCCATACATATGTTTGGTACACGCAGACATTTTAGTTATCTTGTTTTAGAAATTGTACAGATTAAATAGTTAAATACAATACTGAATATTTAATATCAGTTGCGAATCTCAATAATAATCCATTAATCCCTCATTGTGAATTGCCTATAATAACTGCCACTTTACAAGTTTGAGAAACTTTTGCTTATATTTGTGACCGTAAAGCAAACATTACCAAAACAACAGATATTTGGGCTGGTCGATGAAAATTTAGTGCTGAAACATTATTTATAATTTAAAATTACATTACGCAACCAAATTTACATTACCATTTGTCACATTTTCGGTCAACTATAAAGATATGATAAAAATAAATTATGAGAATATATGGCATAAGGTAAGGAATATGTTAATTATGTGATCTACAAAGAGTCTAAGACTGACAGTATTTGAGAATCTTGGTAATTCCAATTTTGAACCATTTATTTGTGTCCCTACCAGATCCACTTGGCCAGATTATTAGCAAATTCAAAATTTTTTTTATTTTATTTTGGAATTCAACGACAGGCAAAATTTAAAGGGAAACCATCTTACAATATATTCCTTTCGGTAGACAAAAAGTGATTGTAAATTTATCATGGTCTTGAAACCTACACAAATGTCTTTCAGAGACATGCAACATTTGTCAGAATTTTGCTAAAAAGCAAGTTGCAAAATAAATGCAATAGGAGAGATAGATATGTTAAAAATAATTGATAATGATAGCAACAAAAAAACAAGTTTAAGGTGGATGTATTGAAACCATGAAAAGGATTGCTAGATAAAAGCACGTAGACTGAGGAAAAACATTGTTCAGTCCGCTACTATATTAACGAATGGAGAAATAGAAGTGAATTAGACAAGTCAATATTTTATAGGGAATTTAAACATTGGTATGCAAACAAAGATTTTATTTATAGATTTGGAATCCTTTAGAGAAAAATATAATATCAATACAAATTATGTAACGTATGAGAGAACAGTTGAAAAATTACAACAAATACAGACTTTACACATTTTCAAAGTTATCTTTTCTTTATACCTTATATTCCAGGTAAGAATCGGAAAACCCCACATATTTCCAAATCTAGTATTATTGCATTATGATTTCTAATGCAAGTGCTATCACACTTAAAACTTTCTTTACTCCTGAAAAGTTTGCGCGCATATAAACTCTACGGTGACAGATCAGCTTGTGAATGTTGTGTTGTATACGGTTTTCATAAATGTTGGTTTGCAACTGACACCAGTATTGGTGTTTCGTAACAAATGCATTACTACTATTGCAGAGATGAGATTTGGACTTAACATTAACACAAGTACTCCAGAGTCTTCTCCCTTACAATAATAATACGCACATAATACTGGTATATTTTTAATGCACATACCTGTGGAGTTCGAGATTTTATGATCATCCAATCAACCCCTTCAAGCTACTGATAAAGTAATTCAGTTTTTTGTACTCTTAATTAAGTTAATTTCAGTTTTCTTCTCACTATCTATCGATTTACTTGTTTTAAAACAACAAAACAACACAAACACATTAATCCAATGCAATTTTATCATGGATCTTGAGCGTGTTTCTCTCACTGCACATACCTTGGTCGGGTTTCATATTATTTTAGAAATAAACTATTATTGCATACATATTACCGTCTTCCTTTACACTCTGCTTACCAAGAAATATATATAAAGATATAAAGGAGTATTGCTTACGGTGAATTTTGTCAACGTTTTGAATTAATCCCGCTCTTCGTCAGGGTATGAAACAAACTACATCAACAAAACAAACACTAAACATAGAGGCCGAGAAAAACATACTGTACTATTTCTTGTTTTAATTACGGTATAGGCAGGTGATGTGATTTATAGACAAGAGTTACATAATGGAAAATAAAAAGAAGCAGCCGTTGAAAAACGGTCTTAAATGTGTAAACTACGTCTCCATTTGTGTTGCCACAATAACTAAATTTTATCTTTAAAAAATAACATATCTTCACTAACCTCTGGAAAATGTATTTGGTTTGATTATTCCATACAAACGAACGCTTCATCGTACTTTAAAAATGAGGAGCACTTCAGATCGCTGTTAAAACTGACTCCAAATCGAGTTACTGCTGAGCTGGGCACCAGACATCTGGAACAAGTTTTTAAAAAAGACAAATTACCTCGTGTCTAAATCAAAGCTCACCTTTAGATTTCGTTGAGTTACTCATTCATGTACAATACCACACAAATGAATTCACTGTTACAGTACCCCTTTTGTATATCCGTCTTTCTTTTACTCTCGTTTGTGTCCGCTTTGCTATTCGAACACCAAGCTGCGGTTTAAACAATCAGTCATGTCCCACTATTTGTCCCATCGTAGAAACATTAAGTGGCAAGATATCCGCGGAAGCCAACGTTTGTGGATGTCATCAGTTTGTTGTAATAGCATCTGATTCGTTGCTGATAGTGATAACGGCATCTTATCGGGACAGCTGTTTAACATGCAGTATTCCTAGGGCTGGAATAACAACACAGTCTAAACACCTATAGCATACTTTCTTCGCTTCTTATTGGCACCTAGAAGTAGCAGCTTGATAAAGCACATACTGTAGGCTTCCTGTTTCCAGTTCTCATTCTAAAACAACACAGACAGTTCATATCTCGAGAATTGTGAAATCGACATTTCCAAAGATTACTCTGCCCCTCTGCATGAAAAAATAATATTGCATATGAATATCTTTAGTTTTAAACACTTGGTGTTTTACGTCAACGAAAAAAAAAAATAAAGCTCCAACGTCCAACTAAAGGGAAGCTACTGGCAAGGTTTCTCACATACCCATATTGGTCGAGCCGATACAAGAACTCACGTGGGACAGAGGTGAAATATGTGAGTGATCAGTCAAGGCAAACGCCATCCGGGGCAATAAATAAAATCATAAAGGAACAAAATCCATAGTTGAAAATTCACCCTTGCTATCCTGCAATCTGCTTGAAAATGAAATGTCAGTTTCCATGAAGCATTTATGAAATCGGAGTATGCTTGGCCTCGTTGTCTTGCCATTGTGCTTGATTCTGAACACTCTTGATATTATACTTTAAAATATAATCATTACTCCCACTGAAAAATGTTTTACCGTCCACCATTTTTATGGATGACGTAAACGGATGTTTCAGGAAGTACGATAGTTACTTATGCAAACTGCAAAAATATCTATCAAAACATTACTTGTCCTTCATTAAAATATAGAAGAATTTACTAGAAAAATATGCTAACTGATTTTTCACCTCTGCTAGATACAAATCAGTATGTATGTAATTAAAGTACAAATTATGGCTCTGTTGGAGTTACTACCCTTGTGTAGTCTCTCGGAAACATATGCAAATTCATTTTTAAACGCATGTAAACGAAAAATGCACGACTTAACAAAATAAAATGGTGAACGTTGATACCATATACGGTAAATGATAAAATAGTTTATTGAATCGCTAAAGCAAACAAAATGCATTTTGGGGTACTTAATGTTTCGAGGTTTGCACAAATAAAACATCCTTTTAGCTAAGGACAAGTGGGGCTCTTCAGCAAGTCTACAAAGTGCAATTTTATGTTTAAATAATATGCTGTACAAACATGAAAGTATTTTTTATAAACATAGCTTCAGAAAAGTGGGAAAAATATTGTGACTCAGAAAAGTGAAACGGTTGCTAAGCAACAAGAGATTGATAGGTTTGAAATCAGATGGAGATAAGAATACAAAACAGCACTCAAGTGATGAACATGCTGAAAACAAAAAATTAGTCATTGCAGAAATTTACCAATAAAACAACTTTTAAAAGCTATTGTTATATCGGATAAGACTAACGCGGAGTGGTATCAAATATTTTATTCTATGGTCAAATATTCCTGTCTGATGGGCAATAGTTAAAGCATTATTAAACGAATGCACCGCCATTTTTACTGTATGCCACCTATCACACCCCAGTTCCTACAATATTAATATCCTGCGTCGTATATCCTAAAATTGGACAAATCCTCTCTCCTACACTTCATATACCGAACGTTTAGACATGGCATA
Source organism: Megalonaias nervosa (assembly GCA_016617855.1). Taxonomy (NCBI): domain Eukaryota; kingdom Metazoa; phylum Mollusca; class Bivalvia; order Unionida; family Unionidae; genus Megalonaias; species Megalonaias nervosa. The sequence continues at coordinate 12,265 of JAECUM010045521.1, forward strand.
TCTTTCATGTTAGGCGGCCACGTGACTGACGATTTGGCTACATAATTGGCGGGCGGAAAAAGAGACAGTCTTGCGTATAGATCTGCACGTATCTGACTGCATACACCGATTCTGATAAAATATACATATTTATGTCAACAAGCATGAAATCTCTCGTTTATAAAGGTAGACAGCTTGACTGCCCATGTAATAAATGCCAAATGAGCATTGCTTATGCACGTGCATTTACCTCTCAAACGTATAGGGGGATCTTTTCATGCAGCTGTGCAACCATTACTATTTCAGCTAGAATTTTACCTCTTCCGTTAGCCAGACAAAATCGTTTAGTCTGTTGCCCCCTGCTCACCACGGGGAGGTGGAAGCAGGAATTTTGAGCGGGTATGTTTTGGTTAGTGATTTCATGAAGAGTGAAATCTTATATCTGTCATTTGCAATATTGCTAATGCAAACAAACTGATAGAGACACAGGGCACACGATCCAAAATATTTTATTTTCATTACTTAAACAACTTCTGAACTACAGCAACAACACAATCATGCAAAATGACACTTGATTATGAAAGTGAGTTATCTGACATGATCTTAGGTCACGATGCATGAATAAACAGTTTCATTTCACTATCCTTGAGAATTTGAAAGCTACAGCTCTGACACAAAAATAGACGATGTTGATCAATGATCAATACATTGAAGAAAATACCGAGAAAATTAAATGACACATTCAGAAGTTAGAGTTAAACGTAAGTTTAATTAAACTATCTTCAACGACTTTTTATTTACAATCCTTAAGAAAACGTGAGTACGCTTCACATGAGTTTGATCTTGCTGACAGGACCATATTATTAATACACATGATAAGTACAAGTGATACACCCTCAAGCTATGATTTTACAGGGAGAAACATTTCATTCCATGATATTTAACAACAGTTTCTGATTGCCACACAAATTATATTTACCGGAGACCCGAGACCTTGCCTTACAGGTATGTCCATGAAAGTGCCACCTGACAACATCAAATAATGATGTACTGCTGTACCAAGTTTTATGTCTTATTATTTCATTCAAACGTTTGCAAGTTACAGCTTCAAAGAAAAACAGTAATGTCCACCTTTGAGCATCAAATATGAATACTGAAGGTGGCAAATTTGACTCCCTTGTGTTACATATGTGTAAAAATTTCACGGTGTACATATCACTACTTCTGTCTGATTCGTTGTTACAAACAGCATACTTAAAATAAACGTAAAATTAACATGTGCCCTTGACCTTCAAGAAAGAATAACAACATACTCTCTGGTTCTGATAAAATTTACAAAGCATCATCCAGCCAATAGGCTAGTTTCGGTAAATCTTCCGAGAAAATCAATATTGAAGATTTTGTATAAACATTTCAATATGCATACATCCTCATTTTACATTGTCTTCAAGAAGTATGTATATAGTGTCACTTGTACAGTTTTCACACTGGATGATTGCTTGGGTAACCATCAAATTCATTGTATTGCAAACTGAGATACAGAACACCTAGAATTAGGTAAATGACATGACATACTGTACTTTATGGGTCAGAATGCTTTTTTTTTTTTACAAGGACTGCAATTCCAAGAACTTTCTGGAATTGTTTTAAATATTATACACTAATGATCCTTAAGAGTAGGTGTAATCAAATTCCAAAAAATGACACACATTACTAAAATTGTCGATCTTAAACACGCCTGCATGCCCTGCATGACTTAAGCTATAATCATGGTAGTTCTTTTTTGTGTGCTTTTATTTCAACTTTTGTTTTATTTTTTGTTTTGTTTTGTTTTTTTTTGTATTTAATTTTTTTGTTAGATGCGCAAAACTATGCAAGTTCAATAGTGTGCGGTTGGGGCATGCTCGTAACAACTTCAGTCAATCGGAGGGTCCACTGCTTGTTTTTTAAATCGGAGTTCGCGGAATATTTTCAAAAATAAAGATATTTTACTGTATTGAATAACAGTGTTGTTCTGTTAGCACGACTGGTAACTCTGAGAGACATCCAAATCTAAGCTAATGACGTCACGACACTTTTTTCCCTCAAAACGGCTATATGATTGACATATAATGTTTTGGGTATTGGTATCAATTGTTTTACATGCCTTTAAATTTCTGCTAATAACAGTATCAAGATATTAGCACCTTTAATGCTAGATGTGTCAATGCTTCCAAGCAGAAATTTGATGACGTGATTTAAAAATAATTTAATCATATGTTTTGGGACATTCGAACTAGCTTAAATTTCTCACTCGACTCTTTATGGCCCACACAATGATTTTGCATTTCTTGAAATTTGCCCGAATAATTGGTGTCGTGGGATGGAGATAACTGAAACTCTACTTGAGAGTGATTATGTGTTCATTCCTCCGTTTATTAATCTATATTTCCTTAAATGGGAAATTTACAACATGATGAAAATACGTAAGAGAAAAGAAGGATATGGTTATGAGTTTGTTCAAAACACATTTCAAGCAGCCATGACTCCGAAATTTGATATCGAAACGAGCAATATGAAATACCTGTGTAAATAAGTAATGTGAAGATTATGTCTAAGGCATATTAAAATAATCGTGTCCACTGTTCATTTATAAACAAATAGAAAGCCGGCAACTATCTATCCATCGTTAATGCCGCTACATTTAGTACCTAAGATGGAATGAGGAATTACATGGAAATTCTCGCTAAATAGGCAACTTGATGCCTATAACCTGGTGCCGTTCCATTCTATCTTAACTTTCTGTTGCCTGTCACTGGAAAAAGTTTGATCTTTATTTAAATATTTATCTTTATTTAAACATTTATCTGTTTCATTTATTCGTGCTCAAAAGTAGACCGTACTTTTAGCAGAACTACCCCACCTTAATCGTAGCATCGAATATCCTTTCCTTTTTTTTCCCCCAAATGTATGCCCATATTAATTTAGGAACACTAACAATAGCACGACATATTTCAGCTTAAGACCCGTACGTCCTAACTTTCTCCTTTATTTTTCTCTAACAACAAGTGCAGATATACATGTCAAGTGAGCATGATTCACAGACCACATGGTGAGTACAGGAGAAGAACAAGACGTTTCGTTGTTTGGTTTTGCACTCTTTGCACTGTAATAATTCCTTCAGATGTTTGTTCTCGGACATCGCCTGTTCAGTAGCTGTCAATATAGAAGAAGATAGCAGTATGATTTATGACATCCTAACTTTCTCAATTCAACGACGTTTTCCGCTTCATGGATGACTTCTAAGACATTAAAATAAGATGCTGTAAAAATTACATCTCTAGAATCTGACCTAATAAAATAAAATTCTGCTTGTATTTTTAATCCTTTTAACAATAACATGGTTTCTCTTTCCATCATTGTACTCCCTCATTTATAGGTAAAATACTATTCTTCAGAGAAAAGTGTATGTTAGCGTGTTCCTCAATAAAAGAAAAAAATAAAAAGAAAAGAAACAAACACACTAACAGTTGAATATCCGACAAAGATCGTTAAAAAAGGGCGGATGCCAATGAAATTAGGGCGCAGCAGGCGCCCCTCCCTCTCCTCTCCTAAACACGAGCACGAAGCAACCAGACTATTTTCTGATGTAACTTATCTTTACAGTGAGATGATTAAAATTATGACCTGGAATCTCTTAAAATGCAGGAGCTTTCGGGAGTTTTGCCCCTTGGACCCCTTGGAAGATTGCATCCCACAGACCTTCACCTACTTGTTCACATTCCCCCTAAATGATGTTTCTGGATCTATCCCTGATTAGAACTAGTTTAGGTTCAGTTATTACTAAGAATACATGCTACAAATTTATTTCGGCAAACAAATAATGCAAAATCTACAATTCATAGTGGTTCCACACTTAAGTTCTGCCCCTATATAATGCCACTTTCTTTCACACTTGTTGTTCAGAGGGGATACTTTCTGGCAGAAATGTGCATACACAAACTGATTGAACATTCATAGTATATAGCCCGTTTGTTGTCCCTTGACTGATTGGAAATTTCATTTTCTCCAAATTTTGAATATCCTGACAGTTATGGCCCCTCCAGGTTTTTTTCTTGAGATACTTCTGTATAATCTTCCAGAATGTTTAAAACTGTTATTAAAATATTTGTCTTATACTTCAGTAGTTCACAAAAAAACAATTTAGAAGAACAACTACACAGGCGTATGTAAGTGGCTTTTACAGTACATGACACAGATATCATTGACTGCCATCCTAAGTTAAGCTATAATGACATGCATGGGACCTTAATTCTGGCAATAATTACCACGTCAGTTCGCTACATAATGAACAGTTACTATTATTGGACTGGTAATCCATGTTATTCATTGCTCGTATGGTATGGACAACCAACCAGTTGTATTAAATGCTTCTGAAAGTGATGAAAATTAAAAACAAAATTCTTAGATATGACATTTTAAGAACAAATTATAAAATACATTTGTCCGAGTACAACTTTATAATTCAAGTGGAGTAACCTTGATAATATTTATAGCTGTTCTCAGTCTGATTAAAATCAGATCTCCACTGTCCTGCGTGAAGATCTGACAACGACCGCTTACGGGTCATGTTCTGGTGACCTTTGAATTAGCCAACGGAAATGCAGCTTACAAAAATCTGAAAGTGAATCAAATTGTTCGGTACGTATTGATGCTCTTCAGCCACTCTTCTCAGTCTCCCAAACGCTAAGATATAAGACTTGATCTGATTTGCTGATAAAATTAGCGATTATGGTAATAACCATAGGTCACCAGAACATGACCGCTAAGCGGTCGCTGTCAGATCTTCACGTAGGACAGTGGAGATCAGATTTTAATCAGACTGTAGCTGTTCTGTTCTTTTAAGGGCTTCTATTTGATGGGTAGTCAAGGTGCATCAAACAGACTAAAATTAACATATATTCCTCTTTCACCAAGTATCCCAGAGCGTGGTGGGTAAACGTAACTTGGTATAGCTTAAAAAGTGAAACTAAGCCAATAAAAAAATTGAGTAGGTTTCATAAAAAAAGTGACTAAGATTTTATGCTCTGTTAAGAGAAATTCTACCTATTCTCTCTGCTGATATTATAACCCACTAATATGAGGTGAAATAATAATACATTATGTCACTGTTGTAAGACAGACCTCTTTGCTTGAATTACCTGCGCCCCTTCAGCCATGTAAGACGATCGGGTACTGGATAAGTTCAGTAAATTTTACGCTTGTTCGCCCATCCAATCGCATGTACACTCCTTTGCAGAAACATCTCCAACGAAAACCTTGCATGATTAATTCTGAGTACTTCAGATATAACAGGGTGCATTTATTTGAGATTTTATTTCGCAATCTTACAAATGCTGCTGATGTACTTACCAGTCGTATTCCCGACATATGGTGGACAGTCGGCGGCAAGCATGGAATCATTTTGTTCTCCACACGTTTCCTTTTCCAATATGATATCTGCAATTTCCTGACAGTTAAAATCGTTTTTACCTGCAAGATAGTAACATGAAATCTTGGAGTGTTGATTCTTTATTGTAGATATCTTTGAACTCCATTTGAACAGCTTGGGAGTTATTTAACTTTTTTTACCAGCGTTAGCAGTATTTAACAGTCACGCACAATATTATTAATTACTCCGAGGCTTGAACCATATTCTTATTCTGCGTCTATATTTAACGGTTTAAATGGGAGAATGGATCGGAGACTGTAGATAGAAATGAAATATGAAATAAGAGGCCCTTAGTTTCGTGTTTTCATTGCATATAAACCAAAAATTTAACCAAATATTTGGAGCAGCGGTGGTTCTGTGGTTAGCGTGCCTGATACACGACCGTGTCAGCTACCGTGGTGTGTCCTTGGGCAAGGCACTTTACTCGGATAGTCTCTGTACTAAATAATCATTTTGTGTTGCTGTGCCGTAAAGCACCAAACCAGAGCTAAATCAAATAATTAAAAATCTACCATAAATTTACAAATTATTTGTTTCGATACAAGCGGATATTGGAGTCAATTCTAAAACGAAAATTATGTTACCTTGTATGAGACCTTGCTTAAAAAGAAACTCATACAGCTCAGCCTCTGGAAAACGGTTGCCTCCCTTAAAGAACTACCTCTCGTATCCATATTTTGGCATTTGTCATTTTCACCTAAACGCTTTTATCTTTAAACAGCCATTCACATATTACGGTCAAATTTATTTCATCCATTAGTTGACTGGAATAGATATACTACACTGTATATCGAGCATTGATATTTTAAGCACTTTAAAACCAGAAGAAAAAAAATTAAGCACATTGAGCGAGTCAAGTCGTGATATAAGAGGGCATTATGGGTGGGGTAACCAAAAAAGCCAGATCAAACTGCCGACCTTAACGGGACGACATTAATTTCATGCACAAGCTCCCCTGCGACCGAACTTGGGGCAGCAGATATGCAGAACGAGTGACTTTAACATAAAATTGATAAAATTGCATCCTTACTTTTGCATCATAAATCTCTTGATTACTTTGTGTTTCAATATTTGTAAATGAATGAAGTCATTATAATCTTTAAATTGTTTTAAACCTTTCTTGAAAATGTCATTGATTGCCATTGCGACATCTTTCTTTGAAAATCCCATTTCAATGACAAGCTGGGCATCTTCGCATTCTAGAACAGTCGGCTCAGTGATTTCAACTGAGGCTGAAACAAAATAATGAAAATATCTAAGAATAAATGTAATATTAACAAATTGCGGTTGCCAAAGTACACTTGTTTATTCATGTGGTTCCAAACAAAAGGTCTAAGAAACAAAGTCCGATCCAATAATGATGTTTAGGTAAAAAAATCATGCACTTAAATGGTATCACCTCTTGAATCAGTGTCAACAACAGATAGTAGTACACAGACAGTGTCAACAACAGATAGTAGTACACAGATCAGTGTCAACAACAGATAGTAGTACACAGATCTAACGGAAAATACAGAAATAATTGTCTCCGCACTTGTTCAAGAAATCGTGAAGTTATTGGATCGTACAAGCACGTGCATCTGCAGCCGAAAATGGTGAGCAACTATCATGAACATCAATACAGATAAAGGCATCGAGTCTTCGTTTATTTGTTTGCTTGGATATGTCAGGATTAGTTAGCTAGGGAGCAGCAGTAGAGCTGAACAGACCACTTGGCTGAAACCTTATTTATAAAAAATAAAGGCTCCTACAGAGGCTGAAAAAAAAAAAGGTCAATAACATAAACCGAACCTCCTAACTTTATTATTACCATATAGTTTGAAAAACGGATAATAAATCGTTTGGGTTAGCTCATTTCCGTTACTTTTTGTTGACGTATTTTTTTTCAGATTTTTATGCGATTCGTTTACTCGCGGGTCACTCAATTTTTGTCGTTCAGCTCTACTGCTGCTGTAATTTTATCCAAAAATTATATCAAGTCCGTTACGATATCTTGACCTTGGATCATGTAAATTTATCGTTACAAAACCAAAGGGAGCAGCTTGTGCTTTTGAAAAGAAATTTTTTAATTTGTTCATGTCCATGTCCCCAGAACACCAAGTATAATAAATATTTTGCAGCGTATGATTATCTACGCCATTAAATACAACCAAAATATTGCAGTTATCCCTGATTACTTTTGGAATTTGTGTATATCTCTGGGTAACATAAATCACGTCTGTGTTTTTATGTCTACCTCGAGAAAATATTCTAGCTGGATTTGATTGTTTGTCCAGCATAACGTCATCATACACTACTAAATTATTAATGAATCCATCTAGATCATCTACGGATGGCGCTTCATCAATATCAGTAATAAAGTCTATGACATTGTCTTCATGCAACAATTTTGCGTTTTCATTAAAATCTTTAAGTACTTCGTAACATCGCTGATCATCTACAGATGGCGTTATCAAATACAATTTATCCCACTTCAGCCATCTCATTATTAGATTGAGCAATAATTGCGTCTTCCCACTTCCAGATGGGCCTATTATAATCATTCTGATAGAATTCGGAAGTGCTGGATGGTGCTTTACTGGTTCTTGTTTTCGTGTCGCTGAAAAGTCAATTATATCCATATAATTAATAATATGAGTCTATATTGTGTTCGATGCAAAGCATCTACACCTACTACTGAATTAACGACAATAACAACAAAAAATAAAAGACGAGCACTTACAGGTAAGTGTGTGAAATGTGGTACCAAGAAATATAAGTTTATTCCAACAAAAACAGGTGGGGGTGATATCGCTGCTTCGTTAGGAAAATTACCGGGGACTCCATGGGCTAAATATCCCGGTGAGAAACATTTACCCGGATATAATTATTGTGGTCCTGGAACTCGTCTTGATATTCGACTTGATGATCAAGATCAACCAAAACCAGGAGAGTATCCAGTAAATAAGATTGATCAAGCATGTTACGTTCATGATGTCGCGTATAAAAGTAAGGATTTGCAACACCGACATCTTGCGGATGTGAAATTGATTCACGCGTTAAATTCTATACCTAATAAATCTCTCAGAGAAAAATTAGCTAGTTTTCTGGTAAAAACTGCTATGAAAAGTAAACTGGTGTTAGGAGCTGGCAATTAATTATATAACTATCATAATGGAATCTGTTTATTATTCCCCGAGAGGATTCTGGAGAGGTAAGGCAGCGATTAGTAAACTCGCCGAAGCAGCAAAAGTTTCACGTAATGTCGCTGCATCATGGTTAGCACGACAGGCAATATAGCAAATCTTCCTAAGTCCACCTAAAAGAATTCATTACGCGCATTTTGATGTTAGTGTCCCTAATGAAGTTCATCAAGCAGATATTTTGTTTTTACCACACGATACCATTAAAACACGTGGACGAAAATCACGCACGTACAAATACGCGTTAACTGTCGTTGACATTGCGAGTAGATATAAAGAAGCGGAGCCATTATCAACAAAAACAACATCTGAAGTTGCATCTGCGTTTGAACGCATTTATCAACGTGGTGGTCTACGATGGCCACGATTATTACAAGTTGATCCCGGTAAAGAATTTCTTGGAGTAGTATCATCGTTGATGAACAAACACAACGTTAA
>JAECUM010045522.1:5000-22533 GCA_016617855.1 Megalonaias nervosa
AATCACATAAAGTGATATGTTCACATGTATAATATCAAAAATATGAAACTGCACACACTGTAGGCAAAGTGTACCGACTGTGTGATAAATAAGGATACTTTTATAAGTAAAAGCGTAAAGTTCTTGTTGTTGGATTTAATGCCATTTTTCAGCACAAGATAGGCTATACATGGCGGCCAGTATAAATGGTGGAGAAAGAACACGGGAAAACCCCGGAAAGAACCACCGACCCACGAGAAGCTACTGGCAAGCTTTCTCGCGTACCCACATTGGCAGAGCTCGAGACTCGAACCCACACAGACAGAGGTGAGACGGCAGTGTTCCGTAACGGTAAGCGTTTTAGACCACTTGGCCACTCGGGCCCCCTAAAACATAAAGAATATATATATATATATATATATATATATATATATATATATATATATATAACTTTTATGAATAATTAGAGATAAATAGTTTTATTAATATTTTTATTTTGTATAATGCACATTTGAATAAAACATTAAAAATAATAAAACAATACATCTGTATTATATCTTGATATATTATTGACGAATGTTCACCGTTTACTTACTTACTATTTTTTTATTGGTGTGGTTACTCTCAGATTGACATCATTTAAGTAACCCCCTTGTGACAAAAGTTAAAGTATTTTATGTTTTCATGTTTGTTTCCATATGTGTGTGTTTCTTGTATTAATTTTATTAAATTTCGTTTTTATTAAATTTTGAGTAAGGGTTTGTACACCATTCAAACTTTTTATTTCTTCTAATATATCAAATTTCTGGAGTTGTTATTTAATTCATAATCATAGTTTCCTATAAGTCTAAAGTTTAATAAATAAAAGCTAAATTAAATTAATTCATATTTAATTTCTATTAAGTATATTTGTATAGTTTTAATAAATAGATATCTATTGTACTGTTTCTGCTTTGCGCATAGGTTGTTTGAGATCTTAATTAGGCACGAGCAGCATTCACACTACGCTTTCGCGATCACGTGAATACTAAGCTCAGCTGCCACGAGTTTCTTGTCTAATACATGAATGACAATGTTGATCGTAAATATAATATTAAGTGGCTATAGTTAGGTTACTAATAATTTAATAATAATTATTAAAGTAATACATGAATAATTGTTTAGTTTATTCAATTTAATCGTAATCAGTAAATTTTGAAAATTTATCTATAATATTTATTGATAAAGTTAAATCAATAATATTAAACTGTTTAATAAGTGTTGTTCGCATTCGTTTAAGTTGTTTAAACATTTCTGAATGATAACTCCGTTTTCCATTGCGTTAAGTCATCTTTTAATCCATACAGTATGGCGAGTGTCCTTTCTCCCTGGTCACAGGAAGGAGTCTCAATATCGCAATTTTGTCAATCTGTCCTTTCTCCCTGCTCAACAGGAAGGAGTCTCATCATCGCATATTGTATTCCATTTCTTTTGTATTTCATTAATTTATTTTAATATTCCTCTATTTTTCTGACATTTTGGAATTAGGGGGCTCCTGTACTGAGTAAACTGCTTGTTAGGACTTAGCAATGACACCCTTTGTTTTCCGAAAATGTATATTTGTGTCCCATGTCCACCCTTATTTTTGTTATTTTATTTTAAAATTTTGAAGGGTTAATCTTTTCTTCGTTCACCACATGTCATAGTTTTGTTATCCCATATACTGCTCAGGGTCCTGTACTCCCTCTCCCTTCTCGTGCTTGAACTTAGGATCATACTCCTGTCTCTCTGAGCTATATTAGTCCTGGAGACAGTTTCCTTTCCTTTACCCATTAATTTTCTTATAGTGACTTTGCCAGAGTCATAATGTCCATTTTTGTGTTCTAGTGTTGTAAAAGTTTCCATTTTATTGGACGGCTAAACTAGGTCAAATAACTGGAGTTGTATCTCTTATTCTACTGACTTATCTATTTAACTTGGAATTATTAATGCCAAAAGTTCCTATCTAAGTGTATCCCTTTATTAGTTTTTGTGTATTGGTTGTGTCATGTGTGTTATTGTTTTTTTTTCTTTGTTTTTCCTCTTTTTCTTTCTTTTTTTTCTTTTCTTTTTCTTTTTCTCTTCTTTCTTTCTTTTCTTTTTTTTTTCCCTCTCTTTTCTTTTCTTTTCTTTTCATTTCTCTTTTCTTCTTTTTTCCAAAATATGTCAAATACAAAAGTGGATTGAAACATGCCAAGACGCGGACTTGATGGAAAACATTGTTACATAAAAGGATCTGAGTTGTAGATTCCTTCGCAGTCAAAATGCATCTTTGATCTGTGGAGATAGTGTTATCGCTCGGCTTCAAAGGCGTCCAGACTTGATTCCTGTTTGCCATGTCCCGGAAGATTGGACTATCCAATTTGATGGTCGATCTGGTGGACGATTATGTGACTTTTTGTGGAGGTTGCCTCGCCTCAATCCAGTGCCGGATGTTGTCTTTTTTTAGTTTGGGCGGCAATGACATTGGGCGGACTCCGTTTCATCAGATAGTGAATTCTTTTATTCGTTTGTGTGATCTGCTCCGTTCCTGTGGTTTCCAATGTATTTGTGTTGGGTCTATTTTTCCTCGGTCTCGTCCTAGATATGTCAGTTATCAACATTATGCAGCAATGGCTCGACAGTTAAATCGGGAACTGGCACGTGTTTTCTCTTTTTCTTAAGTTGAGGCTTCTGCACTATTCATGGGTTCCGGCGGGTGTATCTGTGTGGTTATGGTATACATTCGTCTCCCCCGGGTGAGCGATGGCTTCTTACCAAGATTGTCTCCAGTATCTCCCGTTGTTTTCGGGTTGTTTGAAGTTGGTTACAGAGGGAAGAAGTTTGTGTTTTAAATGTACGGTTTCTCCTATGTATTGAATTAAATCTCTTTTCCTTTTTTTTAAAATTTTTGAAGGTTGTATAAACAATGTGCCAAAAGAAAGGGTTTTAAATATAGATCGGACATTTGTCCATATAGCTCCAAATTTAGGTTAAATTTTCTAAAGTGCCAAAGGGATCGAAAAGTAGGTCAATTTGTCAGTGCCAAAGGGACTGAAAATGTGTATAGCGCGGACGTGATTGAAAACATGTCTCCGAGGTAGTTCCTAGTGTAGGTCATTTGCTCAAGTACCAAAGGGATTGAAAATGTGTATATCGCGGACGTGAATGAAAACATGTCTCTGGGTGGTTCTTTTGGATTGTATCTATGCCAAATGGCAAGCTCTTTTTCGGGACAGGATCCCCCACCCCCCCGGGACTTTTGAGTGCTTTTCCGCTTGTCTCTGAGAGAAGAACCCGTCTCTTTCCAGTTTGTTTTCTAAAAGTGAAATATATTCTATAGTCTATGTTTCGGTTGCAAATCCCTAAAGTGCTCTCATGTTTGTTTCTTTATAGGATTGCTTCCGATTTGAATCCCCATTTTAGGAATAATTAGTTTAAATACTATCAAGTTTGTGTATTTTCCAGTAATGTGTTACTTACTATTGGATTTAAGTCGTGTGTGTCCATTCGGGCATGTATTGTTTACCGTTTCTCAGAACTCAAATTATATAATAAAAAATCATTAAAAAATGATGGTGTGCATAATACTTATAATCATTAAGTAAATAAGTATTCTATAAATAATTAATTATAATATATTCAGAATTAAGTTTAGAATGCCCTTTCATTTTAAAAGAATTATTAAACTTATTTTTATGATCTTAATTTATACTTTCACTACTTAAGTTATTTAGTAAATTAGAATAATATAAAAATATGCTTAACTAATTGTAAACAGGGGACATAATTTAAAAAAAATTTATTAATGAATGCCGTATAGTGTTTTGGAATTTAGACCTTTTGGACATACCGTATTAAGACGCTGAATCCAGTAGGTTTCCTTTAGCAGAAGTTCCATCTCAGAATCAGCTATAACAATAGGTTGAAAGGAGAAATCTTGCAAAGTATGGGAACTCTCGTTAAAATGTGCGGCAACATGAGATGAAAATGATTGATCGATACAATTTTTTTTATATGTCTGATCTATATTGGTTCATACGTTTAGATGTTTGTTGACTAGTTTTTCCAATATATTGGATGCCACATTTTTTGCATGTGATCAAATAAATAACATTTGATGTTGGATATTAAAAGTTTCTTTCGTATTATTACTACTGAATGAAGTATTTTCATTAATAAAAGAACAGTGCGAACATCTAGGTCTATTACATTTAGTTGATGATCCTTTTTATATAACGTTTTTTTTTCTAATTTAGAATTAATTAGGAAATCATTAAGACTTTTAGGCCTTTTATAAGTAAGTGTGGGTTTGCTTTCGTGTAGCGATTTAACACTTGCTTTACATGATAATTTTAATAAATTCCAATATTTACTGATAATTTTACCTATCTATCTATCTATCTATCTATCTATATATATATATATATATATATATATATATATATATATATATATATAACCAACTATAGAGATACACGCTAAACACATGCGCTGATTTTCTACATTACATGTACATTTCGTTATAGGTGAGGATATACAGGTGGATAACAAATTAGACGGACTTTTCCACAATCCATAATGATGATAAACCGTTAATTTTCCAATGAATCCGTTGATCTTAATCAAATTGTAAAATCTTTAAAAACCCAAATATAGCATTTTTCTCGTCCTTGCCGAAAACGTTTTCGCTTATAAAACACAAAATGGTCTATAGCTGCAGGAAATATCACACTTCTGGTGAGATAACTATTTTTAGAGATATTGCAAGCGATTTTCCTCACTGGTCGAGAGTGGAACGCATCATATAAGGTCGTGAGTCTAAGGACGGATGTAGTATATATGCTGTACGTGAGAAAAGGAGCATGATTCAATACTTTACTGCATTTGACAGAAATAGTCTTGGGAATATACTGCAGATATCTTTCTTAAAATTAAACTTCATGTGTGACCTTCTTCACTTTTTCCTTCCTTTTCATTTCGTGGATCAACATTTGCCAAATGGTGAGTGTTAGAATAGAAAACTCATTTCACAAATTTTGACAAAGTTAACAATGACCAAACCGCTGGCATAGACAACTAAAGGTGGTACCATTGTTGCGATATCTGGTAAAGGCAGGTTCAAGAAAAAATCATTATGTTGAATATAATAATTTGTTTGGGTTATAGCAAAATTAGATTTATTTTGTTAAATTTAACAATTCTTTATTAATGTATTATATCAAAATCAATTTTAATATCAAATTAGAAATGTGTCAATAGAACACCTGCGTTCCAGCGACAGCTCCTACTGTCATGGAAAACTGACTTTGTCACGAAATTTAACTAAGTCAAAGAAAAATGAAGTACAGGTAACAAAGTCAAACGCTTGAAGGAATTGTAATACTTACCATGTTACTCCCACATATGAAGTTACACTACTCGATATCCACATGTAGACAGAAAACTCATGCAAATGAAAATCTTAACTACAATAATTGAAGCAACGATATGTAAGTCGCACTGATGGTGGAAGTTTGTTACCGGCACAGAGAGACATCGACACACACAATTGTTTCATCAGGCATCCAAAAGGCACGAGAAAATGAGATAAACACAAAAAGTTAACCAAGGTATCAATTGACGTACTGACGGATGGACAAAAGTAAACACTATCTGCCCCTTCCACATTTGTGGATGCCGCATAACTATTACGCAGTACGAGAAAGACAAATAATAATACCATGGTAAATTGATGGTAGAAAACGGATAATTAAACAGACATCAGGAAGACAACAATTTTATGTACGCATATAAATATAAGAAGAAAAACTTTATTTAGCAGAATGCAGTTACAAGATATATGTAATTCATTGCTTTTAGACAATTCAGTTTGTCCGAAATATTTTCTCTGGTAGGCAGCATTTATACTTGCCGCACAGAGCTGAGGAGATGCGATATACATATTCATGGCTGAAGCAGGATGGCCGACACCATCCTCGACCGTTAGCACAGGAATGGCTGTCCGAATCTGGAAATATAAGTTGACTATTAGTTAATTCGTGATTGGTAGAGCATTCTTTCCAATAATGGCCGAGGCGCAGCTTACTACCATTATAGGGAGAATGACATCTTACAAATGCTCTGTCTTACGTAAAATTTAATCCATATCATTGAATGTTTTGAAATCACCCCTTTTATTTTGATAATACCAACGGTATACGGATCACGCGCCACTCGCATACGCGTGTTCTGCAGTGTATTTTTCTGCTATGTGAATCTCGTGCAGATACTGGTTCTGCAATTTAGAATGTATCAGTTCTTTGTTAGTCGGCTGTCTCCTGTTGTCTTGTGTAGTCGTCAGAAACTATGTAAGACGTCATTGATTTAATTCATTAGGAAGATACCAACGATGATGCGCTCATTGCTGCGTCACACGCAGAAGATGGTGTCTTTTAGTAGTGTGAAAATGATGGATTGCAATTTCTGTTAACTATCTGAGTTAATGCCTTCTACAGTCTATGACATTTCCCATTTCGCTCTTGCGAGTGTATTCTCGTATGACAGTCCGTACAAGTGCCGGTCAGCGCGCGGTGATCGACCACGCCCAAGAAAAGCTGTTACACTTGTGCTGTTAGGATTCACAGATGAGCCACTGCTGGCTGTGAGGCAACTCTCCCAATACAAACCACAGCTGGCTGTGAGGCAAACTGTCAATCAGCCCAAGCACTTCACGCAAAACCGTGGAAAAGAGATATCGAGAGGCGGAAGAAAAGCCGACATACGTGCGCTTTTAGGTCTTTCCTCAGATAGCCGCGTCCGACTGAGAAAGCTCCGTGCAAAGGCATCGCAGTTACTTATAAAAAAAAACAAACTTATCGCACTTGTGTTCACCGATAAGCAAAATCGCCGCCGTATCGCAACTATTGCCGCCCCTAAGAATGTCACGTATGGTCGTGAAATGAACCAAGTCCCCAAGTATAATTTGTACAAGCGCTTTGGTGATTTTGAAGATCATCTGGCCATGAACTAACTACAGTCTCACAAACGTGGTTTTGGATCACCCTTGTGATACTGAACCGTGAAGATACCGAGGCCATCAAAGATAATATCGACAAAGGTTTTGCATCAATCCTTGAACAGTATGACAAATACATCCCAACAGATTCAGGATGGTCTCTTTCCCGATGCATGGAAGTTCAAGTTAAGGTTTTCTGGTTCAATCCTTTTCGTGGATTGAGTTATTTTCCAACGCTAGCGTTAATAACACCGCAAGCTGTAATAAATGTGAGAAACGATGACAAAGGATTTTTCGAATGGACAATCTTATCCGCGATTTATCTCTGACGCGATAATAGATCAGCATCGAAAATACTAACAACACCTGGGCGAATTCAACTTCGGTAACATATCATTCCCTTTACAGGCTTCCAACATCGTATTCGTGAAGTCTGAACAACCAAACTCTGATATCGCCTTTAACGTGTTCGCTTGGAACAGCAAACGTTAACCGATTCGGCTATCCCAACGTAGCCTTGATAGTACTAATGTTGATATGTTGTTGGACGGCCCAGCGGCGTGGCACCATTATGCGTGAATAAAAACGTTTCCTCGAATGGTTTACCCGCACAGCATGTATAAACGGAAAAAATTCTGTGTCGACAGTACACAGATGTAATTAGTACGCAACAGTTACTTTTACTGTGGGAGATTCAACGAGGAAGGGCAAAGTACTACCGTGCCGGAACCTGGTAAGAACATTCTGAATATTCATTGTGGTGCAACGGAAGATGAAAGTTCCACCTGCCGGTGCAGTCTTGTACAAGTCAAAATACAAAATATGTTTAAGTGTTACTGTGCGAGTGACACAGTGAGTTTCAGGCCTCGTTGACAAATCCAAGTTGACGATGCCTGTTTTCCAGGCGCAGGGAATCATCTTGAATGAAGACATCTCAGAAATGCTTGACTGATTTTATCATCGCGAGTAAATCATACTGGTTATTGGGCACATGAGAAACTTCGCATTCGTGGCTGTCAACGGCTGGAAAAATAATTTCGTGACTATTACACAAACGAGTACGTGATTTTTTAGAAATACTTGCGGCAGCAGAAAATCTCAATACGGTTAGTAAGTTATAATCGGTGGTCAATGAAGATAAAACAATTACCACGGCTGAGTTCGAGACGATGGTGACTAAAATGGAAAATTTCTGATGGCTACGCCAACAAATATGAAACTGCGGGGCCGAACCGAAACAGGTAATTGATTTCCATGATGTAAAAATCGAATAAACGGTCATGTATGCTCCTGACGACCTTTGGTTGGGCAAACGGGACCTCTCACGCATCTGTCGCGTACTGTCACATGCGGAAATTTACTCGTACTATACTCGCGATTGCAAGAAGGGGAAAGTCATCGAGTATTGAATGGATACCAGATCTCTCTCTCTCTCTCTCTCTCTCTCTCTCTCTCTCTCTCTGTGCAAAAGTATAGGATTGAAGCAACGACCTATGGAAATTTCTGGTTCAGTTTCATTTGCATTTATGTTTTAATAAACATGGGTACATCATAAATACGTTAGAGCCATTGTGGCGCATGAAGTACACGCTCTCATTACCTAACAAGGTTAACACTATAATTTATTATATCTTTATTATATGGAACTTTTTTCGTCATAGTCAATTTCATCTGCCTTATATAAGGAACATGCAACATCAAATGAATTAGTTAAAAACAATACTCTCTTGAAACTGTAATAGAATATATATAGAAACGTGAATAACTAGCACCAGAATATTAATTTATTGGTACGAAAATTAACATATACCTGTTGTTCCATTTAGTGGTGTGGCTAATGTAGCAATTGTCGCCATGGTCACAATCTCCAATAACGACGCTGTTGATGGCGGTGTTAGTCCTGCAGTGTAAATAATACTCAGTCTTATTCATCAACATATCTTAAATAATCCAAACTGGGACAGGAGTATTATTCCTTATTTATGTTCATTGCAGCCGCAACATTTTCGTTCGTCCATATATATATATATATATATATATATATATATATATATATATATATATATATATATATATATATATATATATATATATATATATATATAAGTATATATATATATATATATATATACACACACACACACACACACACACACACACATAACTGTTCAAAAATACCGATAGCCCTACGCCCGGGGCCCCTCTAATTTCAGAACGGGCCCGTCCAGTATACAAAAGAAGACGCCAATCGGGCTTGTAAAAATGTTAATCAAATTTGTCAGAGAAAACTTTGATCGCGCTGATGAAATGCGTAAATGTATTTTCAAGCTGCATTCATACCTGCCTCAACATAGCGCAGTCTGATTATAATCAGATCGCCACTGTCCTATTTGAAGTGGAGATCTGATTTTAATCAAATTGTAACATGGTATGTCATGTTAAAAACATGATTTGTATTCACAAACCCCCTGATACTGTGGTGTTTCGAGAAAACAATTTTTAGTAATTTTCGAAATATATGCCCGTTACATGTAGCATATATAAACAGTAAACAGTCATGATTTGAGCTGATGTAAAACTATCCCTGGGACAGCTTAAACTGCGGTAATTAAAGGCAAGAGGTCAGGTTATAAACCACCATTTCACATATTACTTAACTGACTGACAATAGGTAGTGAGATGTAAAGGAAGACTGCAATTGGTGAGCCCGTTGTGCTAAGTTGTATAAGTACGCTCAGGATGTGGAACACCCAATAGGTGAAATCAAAGAGATGCTAGATGCATGGAGGCGAACGATAGGTATTATATATCATTGTTCTGAATGAAAATATTTAAGCCATATGTATTATAGGTATTTGACAAGTTTGTAAACAGCAGTAACGTTTCCTTGAAGTCGGGTTTTACTGCATATATAAAACGCAAAGCATGATCATTTCAATTTTCCGAATGGTGTTCAAGTCTGATTCATTTTTGAAGCCGATTTAGGGAAGCAATTAGCTGTCAATAGTATCAGCAAAGCCTACCAAAAGAAACTTCAGAACGGTCGACGGAGTTTTGATTTGTGAAACACTCAAGCAAAAATAAAAAAAAAAAAAAATAAGAGAGAGGCAATGAATATTTTGCACATGCTACAAACAGCATATTGGCATACGTCAGCTTGATTCTGCTCAGGATTCGCTCAGATGATCCAGAAGAGAAGTTGGAACACCAGGAGCATCCTGTCTTTAGGAAGCGTAGTGATGAACACTAGTAAGACCTGCATATTGATATGCATATGTAATTAAATTGCTTGTGTGTTAGTTTTAAAATTCTTTTTTTTTTATTTTATTATTGTTTCATTGCATATTGTTATGTATATGTAATTAAATTGCTTGTGTGTTAGTTTTAAAATTCTTTTCTTATTTTATTTTTGTTTCATTACATTTTATTGTAATGATTATTTTGACGGGATTCGATATTTTCTTTCAGTAATTCTGTTTATCTAAGGCGTAAAAGATATTGCATTAGCACTATTTTAAGCTCACTCTTGTACACAGGTTCTAAACACTACGCGAAAACGATTGGCTATTACCAAGGTCATTTCAGCCTAGTCTGAATAAACAATGTTTTATTTTTAAATTTATTTCAGAGTGAGAGTCTGGTTCTTAGATAGGGCTGTTCTTGCTACGTGACAAATTTCATATTTCTATTGCATTGTTCAAGTGTTAAGAGACCACGGGACCTATCACGCGAGAACGGGATGATATTTTGGTTGGATTTAATACCCTTTCTGAGAGCTTTTCAGTTAGTTGTATTTTTAAAACCTTGAGGGCTGGAGAGGTTTCTATTGTTGAAACCAGCTTGTTTTTGAAGTTCATTTGTTTTTGGAATTTAATAATTTATTCTCTAGAAAACCAAACGAGTGTATTTTTTAAAGTAAAATTCTGGGAGAAATCAATTCAGTGGAAATTTATTCTGGAATTATACGGAAACATAAACTGTGATTCAACTGAGGAATTGTTGCCATTTGTACAAGGACCACATCTGACGTCATCGCCTTCCATATTGGAACGTCGTCGAGATTCGAGCCTGGATTCTAATAGAACTATTTAGTGATAGGACTTGTATTTTTCATTCTTAGGATTAAATTTTGGATTATATTCACAAACCGTAAGTCCTATTTCCAATGTTTACATTGTTTTCTAGGGAAATAAATTATTTTGTTAAAATATACAAAGCTTGTTGACTTCACTCTTTTCTCTTGTTATTATTGTACGAGCCTACACGTAACTATATATATATATATATATATATATATATATATATATATATATATATATATATATATATATATATATATATATATATATATATATATATATATATATATATATATATATATATACTATATATATAGTTAGTTAGTTAGTTAGTTAGTTAGTTAGTATGTGCGCTGTATCAGTGATATACCACGAGACGTATAAATTTTTCATTAAAAGGAAACGAGGCTTGTCGAATTTTCTTTTAATGAAAAATTTATAAAACGAGTGGAATATTATTGGTACAGCGTACATACTATATGTATATTTTATTTGTATCACATACAAATACATGTATTTGCTCTTTGAACGGAGTTCTGATTTATTACAGGGAACTGTGTATTGACCGAGTGAGTGAACTCCCCACATCGCTGCCGTGTGTGTCCGCTACAAAAATGAAGTTCTATTCCTTTTGTGGTTATTCCCAATCACCTTTGCATATTCATAAGTTGATTGCTTTCTTTTCTGAGTTTCTATTTTTCCTCACATTGGTTAAATCAATATAATACACACTTATGATTTAAACATGAAAGATGGTTTTAATAAAGAAAGTATAGCACTATAAACACATGGTTAGCTACGCAGTTCACATGAAAGCTCAGCCACTCACGAACCGTCGCATGGAAATTAATGTGGAATAGAATCAATGCGAAACGACGAACCAGCAAGAGGTAATTAAATTATTTCAATTTATGTACAGTAGACCTAAGTCATTATTCTGCTTTAATAACAGTACTACCAACCATACAAATCTCTCTCTCTCTCTCTCTCTCTCTCTCTCTCTCTCTCTCTCTCTCTCTCTCTATCTCTGTCTGTCTGTCTCATCCTTTGGTCGGTTTGACATAACTTTTACCATCATTCATAAGTCCAGAGACATCGTTGGATGTCACTAACAAAAATCCTCTACGCTCGTCTTTTCATAGATTTTTGCCCCGTATCTTGCTACGATGCTCCAGAGAGAGAGAGAGAGAGAGAGAGAGAGAGAGAGAGAGAGAGGGGGGGGGGCCTTTTCTGACTTAATTAATAATGTTTTAGAACATTATAATAGGTTTAAGGAACAACGACAACAACAAAACATTAAATACATTACAGTAAGTGTACCACGTAACCGAGAAATTTACCCTATAATGTCGACAGGGTTTGCATCTTTGTATCACTGATTATATAAACACTGTAGATAAATCCTATGGAAAGTGTACACATAGAGTTACGATGAACCATATTCTTGTAGGTTACTTGTTTAGGTTCAATTTCAAGGGGTTCATCCACCACAAATTCTTTTTCTCTCTCACTCCAGATTTCTGCGTAGTGATTAATGTGTGGAAATTCATCATTGATCTAGAATCAATAGTGCACGGTTGCGAGAATATTTTATATATGCATATTATTGCGCCATGGGTGGATCACCATTTGATATAGCAATAGTACTGGTATATCAATTTACTTTATACCAACACTTTAAATGCCATGTTATTTTTAATGAATGTGTCATAAATAAATAAACACACACACACATACACACACACACACACACATGCATATATATATATATATATATATATATATATATATATATATATATATATATATATATATATATATATATATATATATATATATAAACTTCGCATGGAAACTAAGTAAACCGATCTCCAATCCAAATTTTACTTCTTTTAACAGACTTATCTACGTATACCGAAAACCTCTCAAAGAGAAAATCTTAGTTGAAAAAACTTGAATGTCTTAAACGTAACATTTTAAGACGCACGTAAACTTTGTTGGAAAAGGTGTTACAGTAAAATGTTTTATGATGAATTATTTACACCGAGGCTGAGACAAAAGAATCTAATGTCTTTTATTAAGAGCACAGATGTCAAAATGTAGAATGTATATGGAAAATGGATGATACAAACGTGTCTTTTTTACTCGTGTATCATTTTTCTGCTTCAGCTGTATTATGTTAAAGGAGATACAATACTTAAGACAGATTAAAGATGTTACGGAAATTAATGCCTCCTGTCAAATCTCTTGCCCCACCTTGTCTCTTCCGATCTTAGTAGTCTTACTCTAACACGCAATGGGACTCTCTAATTAGCGGATCAAAAGCCTATGTAAATGTTGCTTGAAGTCCGTGGTTTTCCGTTATTTCCAATGACTTCAAGACAATATTCGTTGTCAACTGGCAGGTTCTTAAACGTGTAAATACTACTCTAATTTTGCTTCTAATAATCTAATGACCACATATCACCACACTCTAATAATTTTTTCATATTTGGACATTTTGTCTTGTTTCACATTTGTATGAATTTCTGGTAAGTCTTTCCTAGCCAAATATTAGTACTTCCCGTCATTTAAAACAAAACGCAACCGAAACACTACAAAGAAGTATTCCTGTCTCAAACTGCTTGACACGTATACCTTTAAATATCCAGATAATGCTCTATGTCAAGAAATTAGGGAGGGTCCATTTTATGAAACTAGCCCATTCCGTAATAAAGTCTCGTGAATATTGTGCAGTATGGCGCTTGCTTACAGAAACTGGCAAAATACTGGACTTGAGGAATATCTTCCCAGCACTGACACCTCAAATTCAACAAATAATCACTAAAATCAACAAAGTTGTAAACGGAGAGGTAAATACAAATAACACATACCCTTGGCTGGTTTACATTACTTTTGAGAATATATTAGTTTAATTTTCATGCATTAGTACGCTGCTGATTCAACAGTTGTATTTTTTTTATATTTTTAAATCGTCTTTCATCTTTTAAGATTACGGTCTTTGCTCTAGCTAGTTTTTTTTTTATTCCCTGTCAACGACCGAGTCAGATGAATTGGTATACGCATGTAAGTCAAACACGTTTGTCGTACCTTTTTATTAATATGGTGCCATCTTTGCTGCTGATAGAAAATATTAGATACAAATTCTCAATCTTGGTTGAAACGATTCATCCCAAAAGAAGTATTGATGAAAAATGCCTTTATCCAGTAACATTTTTTATGCACCATAAAGTAACGCATTGTAAAATTTTTAAGTTTGACTTGTTACGTATATGTAATTTAATTACTTGTGTGTTAGTTTTAAATTCTCTTTTATTTTATTTTTATTTCATTACATGTGATTGTAATAACTTTATTCACTGGATTTGACATTTTTATAGAAAAATTCAGTTCAGTTCTAGTAAATAGTCACTATTGCTTCATTGTATTTTTAGCTGACCTAGTTACTGACCTTGGTTCAAAATTTGATAAACACTGAGTGAAAATCATGGGTCGTAATCAAGGTCATGCTTGGCCTGCGTGTTAGTTAAATGAACAACGTTTTATTTTTTAATTCATTTCCAGTGTGAGAATAATTTTTTTTTTTTTTTTTTTTTAGCTAAGGCTTACTAGAGTACGTGATAATTGATATATTTTTTTAGTACGCTGTTCGGACAGAGTGATTACGTGACCCATCACGCGGGTCTGAAATTGCGTTTTTAGTTGGGTTAAAATTTAGTTCATAGTGATTTTATAATCAGTTTTAAATCATACCTTCAGGCTGAAAGGTATTCCTGTTGTTGCCATTTGAATTGAGTTTTTTTTAAAATTTAAAATAATTTATTTTCCTGGAGACTTTACTTGTATTCGTCGAAATTCGTTGACAGAGACATTTACTAAAAATTATTCGGAATTCTAAAGCCGGAATTATATTCTTGGTGACTCAACAAGGAACTGTTGACACATCAGCACAAAACTGGTTATAGAGGACGTCATCGCCTTCCATCTTGGAACTTCATCGAGATTCGAACTTGGATTCAATTAGAACTTTTAGTGATAGGACTTATATTTTTAAATTCTAGGATTAATTTTGGATTATATTCACAAACCGTAAGTCCTTTTCCCTATTTTTACATTGTTTTCCAGGGAAATAAATTACTTTGTTAAATTTACAAAGCTTGTTGGCTTCACTCTTTTTCTTTGTTACTTTGTACGAGCCTAGTCACGTAACAAAGAAAAATTGGGCACTCGTCTTTGGGATATATTAATTTTGGCTAAAATATTTCCCCAAAAAATTATTTTTGAAATTTAAATTCCCCTAGTTTTCAGAATATTTTAAATCCCAAGTACTATTTCACATTTTGTTTGAAATTTTTAGTGGAATCAACAGGCTCTTTTTCACAATGTCATCAAAAGTGGAGACTTTTCTTTCTAGTCCTACTCAGGAGCAGTTGGATAGCTTGAAAAAAGATGAATTGCTTGAACGTTCCAGAAAATATGATCTTTCTGAGGCAAAAATCTTCCTTAACGAAGCAAGAAATAAAAAACATTTTGATCCAGTATTTGGTAGAAAAGAATGTTTTCGATAAAAGTGTTTTGAGTTCGACAATTAGGTCTGTATCAGACTTTGACATAAACGTAAAGGAATTGAAATTAAAATACAAGATGGAATTAGAGTTAAGGAAGCTTGAACTTCAGAAAGAAAAAGAACAAATGTTATTGGAAAAAGAGGAGAGAGAGAGAGAAATAAATGCAGTTACAATTTGAGAGAGAGAGAGAGAGAGAGAGAGAGAGAGAGAGAGAGAGAGAGAGAGAGAGAGAGAGAGAGAGAGAGAGAGAGAGATAAACAAATGCAATTGGAGTTACAGAAAGAACAAATGCAATTACAATCAGAGAAAGAGGAGAGACAGAGAGAGACAGATGCTATTGCAAAGAGAGAAGGATGAAAGGGAATTTCAAATTAAGTTAAAAGAAATAGAGCTGGCAAGTGAAAGGCACATTTCCACTCCACATACAAATTCAAGTTTTGATATTACAAGGAATTTTAGGCTGGTACCCCCTTTTAGTGAAAAAGAAGTAGACACATATTTTCCTTATTTTGAAAAAGTTGCTGAAAATTTGAAATGGCAAAGGGAGCATTGGACTCAATTATTGCAGTGTGTACTTTATGGCAAAGCCCGAAATATCTTTGCATCCCTGTCAGTACAGCAGAGTTCTAACTATGATTTGGTTAAGGAATGCATCTTAAAGGGTTATGAGTTAATTCTTGAGGCTAATCGACAAACATTTAAGAACTTAAGGAAAGAAGCTGGACAAACTTATGTCGAATTTGCAAGAGAAAAAGAGAAATTATTTGAGAGATGGTGCTTAGCCAAGAAAGTTGAACATGATTATGAAAATATCAAACAACTTGTATTACTTGAAGAGTTCAAGAACTGTGTCCATAGCGACATTAAGACTTACATTGACGAGCATAAGATTGAAACCTTGGAAAATGCTGCTCGTACCGCTGATGAGTATTCCTTAACTCATAATGTTCTTGTTGTAAGCAAGTCTTTCACTCAGCAGACTTCTGGTAAAAAGGTATTTCAGCCTAATACGACTCCTTCTCACACTCAGTCTGGCACAACTTTTAATAATCAAGCTTCTGATAAGCTTGATTCAAAATCTTTGTCTCTTCCTACGTGTACCTATTGCAAGAAAAAAGGACACATTATTTCTGATTGCTTCAAATTGAAATATAAGCATCAGAATCAAGATAGACCTATCCCAAATGCTCTTATTTCTAAGAGGTCAAGGTCACGGTCATGTATTGAAAGCAATACATTTGTTGGGTCTAATAAAACACAGTCTGATTTTGTTATGGAGAATTATGAACCATTCATGTATTGGTCAGGCTTTTGATGAGGTCACTTTCACTCCTTGTTTGGATCAATCAAAAGGTATTGATCACAGTGATCCTCTTTTAACTATTCATTCTCTTTTATCTAATCAGGGTGACAAACGACATCACTTGTCGTCGAACAGGAAAAAGATCCTGAGATCTCCTGTTTGTTTCAGAGGGCCATTAGTGAAACTGAAGCCACTGAAGTACCTGTCTGTTATTTCATTAAAATGGAATTCTTATGAGAAAATGGAGACCTCCCAAGGTACCTGCTGGTGACGAGTGGTCAGTAAGCTATCAAATTGTAGTTCCAAAATCTTACAGACAGGAAATACTTAGTTTGGCCCATGAAACTCCACTGGCTGGTCATTTAGGGAATAATAAGACTTATCACAAGATCCTGACTCACTTTTATTGGCCAGAAATCAAAAGTGATGTTTGTAAATACTGTAGATCTTATCATACTTGTCAAATGGTAGGAAAACCCAATCAGAAGATACCTAAGGCTCATCTGCAACCTATTCCTGCATTTGACAAACCATTTAGCAGAATTATGGTAGATTGTGTTGGTCCCTTACCTAAGACCAAGTGAGGCAACCAATATTTGTTGACCATTAT
>JAECUM010045523.1:0-34655 GCA_016617855.1 Megalonaias nervosa
ACTGCATAGGTCGCGGTGCTTGAAATAAACGTGGAGCAACTATAATCATCAAAATCATAAATGATACCATATCGAACGAAATGAAAGCGCAGACCGGTTATTTTTATTTTTTTTAAATACTGATACACATTACTTAAATGAGTCACTTGATTGAAACAATTCGATCATTTTAATAAACAAAATATAAAAGTATCAGTGTTATCTATTTTCGAATAATTTTTGTCTCAAAACGGCATTGTGGTCTGAAAGTAACACTGTTTTTAAATCACTTTACTGCATGGTGGAGAAAGACTTAATAAAAGTAGAGAAAATATATAAGAA
Source organism: Megalonaias nervosa (assembly GCA_016617855.1). Classification (NCBI taxonomy): domain Eukaryota; kingdom Metazoa; phylum Mollusca; class Bivalvia; order Unionida; family Unionidae; genus Megalonaias; species Megalonaias nervosa. The sequence continues at coordinate 322 of JAECUM010045523.1, forward strand.
CGTGTCCTTTAGCTAAATTTAAATGGTACAGCTATTTATCGTACTAGTATGTGAACAATAAACAAACAGCAACAAGAACAACATCAAGACAACACTATTGCACTTCCAAAAGGATATAACCATTTTCCTTACTACTATAGAGAAACAATAATTACAAATCCAAGTTCCATACAAAAATTATTTGTGGTCACTTTCATTGCTACTGCATACAAAAGCACGAGCAGACTTACGTAGTCTGTGATAAAAACTCCACCCAGACACATTCTACCCACATCCCTGAAAAAAGAAAATGCTGGAGTACCTAACTTACTGCTGCGTGAAAAACCAAAACAAAGCCACCACCATGTCTTAGATGTTACAACAGAACAACGTTCTATATTTCTGAGTGAGAAATAAAGAAAACTTCCGATCGTCCATTACCTCACTAATTGACGACCTTACTTATAACTACATTAATATCTCATGTCCTAGTGGTTGGATGCTGAATGTCGTGGGGTTCTAAGCCCGGAAGAGTCATACCATAGACTTATAAAAATGATACCAACAGTTGCATCGCTAGACGCTCAGTATTAACAGGTAAGTGTTGGGACAGGTCGGCCTGATGTCAGGACAATGTGACTGGGTGGGACATGATGCTACATGTCTGTGGCACGATCCATAGTGCTAAACATCACTATAAACTGCTAACATGCAGACATCGTAGCGATAGGACTGCAAAATTGTTAAAGCTACGGTAAAATGCAAATCACACACACACACACACATCATTAATAAACACTCCAAACCTAACCATGCCCTTGAAATTATCACCTCAAGATAGAAATTCAGCACTTTATCTATTACTATTCAGGTCATTCAATCGACAAGACTAACACGATATGATTCTCTTTACCTTGCATGATATATACAACCCATGGAATCGAAGATAAACAGAGGTATATGTTCTTTGCCAAGAAATAATAAAAATAAAAGAATTTAAAGAGATCATTAAGTGTTAGGCTTGACGAAATTAAAGCCGACAAAAAGAAAAAGAGACAATCAAAACTGAATCAAAGACGTAACATGGGCTTCAAAGACTATTGCATTGTAAATAAAAACGGCAAATTGAAAATTAATGGACAAAAGCACACAAAAGTCTTACGCAAAATGGAAATAACTCCAGTGTTATACTGCTTTACGCACTGTACTTAGCCATGCGTATCCTGGCTGTATTAAATTAACTGATTGTTTTAAATGTAAACTTGTAATTGATAATGTATTTCAAGTAATAAATGTGTTAATAGCTAATTTTGTAGCTGAATAGCACGAAACAAAGAAATATATGTAATTTAATTAGCTTCAATTTGTGGATAAAAATATGCTCATATATGTTGAGCTGAATACAAGTTACACTCAATAGATGAATGAGATTGTCATTAACACAATAAAGCAAGATGGTTCACAATATTTGTCAAGTTGAATATTGACAATGTAAACCTTTCAACACTTACATACTGAACTGACATTAGACACAAATCATTGTCTTAAATTGATAGCGTAAAAGAAACACATGCACACTATATGGAAGAGAACTCTGTTTTAATCATTTGAACGTAACACACAATAGGTGACATCTTCAGTCATCGTGTGATATAAATACTAGAATTTTCAACATTTGATGCTCTTAAATGCATCATGTTGCTCCAGTAGCAATAACAGGAGAATGAATAAGTAACGATTTTCGCATTTTAAAATTAAAAGAACTATAGATTTAATTTATTTATTTCAATTTATTTGATTTTACTGCTGAAAAAATAAAATTAGGCATAAAAGAAATGAAAAATACATGGAAAATATAGGTACAAATAGGCATTTAAATTCACGTATTAATTACTCATTGATTTAATCTATCTCCATTTAGAAAAAAAAAACAACAAAGGAATTGCAACTGCGTCCGTTTCAAATGAAATTGGGACATCACGTTTAAAAGGTTCTACTAATTGAATATACGTACGTCCTTTTATGATGAAGGTATTATTTATATAACAAACGCTGTGTATTTAACATGCATCTATTTGGACCAAGTTTATTTTCATGAACCCTATTTATACAAACATTTTTGATTCCAGCGATATCTTAATAATTTTTAACTCTGTTAATGTGAAACTTTTCTCCTTATTTTCATGTCTGCAAATATCATGGATGTATGATGTCCGGCAAATGCATACCAGTTTATTCCTTCTCCATAACTCGTGGATCCGTAGATTCCATTTAAGTTTGAAGAATGGCAAGAATTGTACCACCATCCGCCTTTGTAAAGATTCGCACAATTTGTCGAATTGTTTTTGTCGTTGTCCCTATCTTTGGTAGTAAATTTCATACCAGAATGCCAGGCAAAAGAGTCCCCTGCTGTTCCACTGTAGCTTTTTACGATGAGAATATATCCGCTACTTTCATCTCCAACCGAGAAAGTATCATACACAGCAAAACTGATATTTGTCTCTGAAACAGCCAAGTTTATATGTAGCTGGTAATCGGAATGAGCCGTGAGATCATGTATATTGTCATTTCCTAGCCATAGGTTTCCATTCGGATCACCAAAACCCTCTTTATAATCAACCCACTCACGAAAGAAATCAACATCTCCGCTGACTCGTCTCTGAATGACAGTCCATCCTCCACCGACTGTATGCATGTCACATCGAACATAGATACCATTTGGATGTCCTTTGGGATAAATAATGTAGCCTCCAGTCTTTGTAAAACCCATATGGTAAATGTCCTGGCAGTCTCTTGGTTTTCCAAAATAGTCATTTTGACATGTAGATGAAACAACCTTTCCACAATAGGTTTGAGGCTGGTTAAAATAACAATTGCAGGCGCAATGACACGGGCATTGAGAATGACCGCTTGTAATAAATTCAGCGAACGTCAGGAAAGCGAAGAATAAAGCAACCATTGCCACGGTGAAGAACATTGACCAAGACGTTCTCAGTTAAGGATTGTTGTAGCGAATAGCTGGATATGGCGTTTTTAAGAGGAATGTGTATTTTTATATCCTACGTAAGTGCCAATACACAAAAAGAGGTGGAACTTGAATAATAAATATCCATTTCCACACATTGATTTGATTGTGTAAGCATGCTTAGACGGATGCAATCAACTCACTATAAACATATTTGAATATATTTTGCCAGAATTACAAGTGATTAACTTTCCAGACGAGAAAGTATTCGTTCTCTAACGAGGCGAATTGCAGGCTAACTAACACGGTGAGCTACACAAATTAACCTCATTCCGGATATAGTCATACTAGAAGAGGAAATTAAACTTCCCGATCTCCATAATCGTTTGAATTTGGTTTAGACTGCCACTTGTAATGTCTAGTATAAATCGATGAATATATCGTTCTGATTTCGTCAATCTAATCTAAACCAAATGTACAGATTGTATGTTATTTTCATTGCTCATGTCAGTAATTCATTCATCTCCATTTGTTTTCCTTCCTCTATCCTTTCATTTTCTATTTTTCTGCTGCCTGAAAACTGTGCTGTTTTTGGTGCATACTACTATCTGTTTTTCCAGGCAAGTAATTTATACCTTAAAATCATTAATCATTTTCAATTTGTTGATTCTTCTGTTTAGTTGAGATTAAAATTGTCAGAAGTTTCCTGATATTTTTGAATTCTTGAATTGTTATCATTTCATCGCCAAGAATATATCTCTCTCTTTATCCTCGATTCCATGGGCTGTGTATATCATCGATAATAAGCCATCTTTACATTGTCTTTTCGACTAAATGACTTGGATAGTAGTACATTGTTATGTATATCTGTAATTTTTATAACTCCTGGTACATGATTTTATTTAAATTTTGTAATTTTTATTCATGATTGTAAATTATATAAAATATCTTTTGCTATAAATATGTGTACGTGACCTGATTCTGTTAAGAACGCAAATTACATAGGATCTATAAATAGATGTTTATGTTTGTGTTGGCCATTATCAATAATAAGATGTATTGGCGCCATTGGCTTCATTTCTGATTTCCTGATGGGGTTTCGAAGTTAATTACATGAAATGTTTTACTGTAATTAATAATATACACGTAGGTACATACTAGAAGAACATTTTATATTATTTAACTATTTAGTTACTAAAAATCATTTTATAAAATTTCCACATTGTTAAACAAGTAAATACAATAAAAGCCAACCAGTAATAGATAGTGAAGAGATGAATTTTTCATCTACAGAAGTATATATGTATCAAATATGTACTAGTACGGAGAGCTTATCTCGTGGAGTTACCTTAATTTCACCATCAAGGGTTCTTCATGTACATGTATCGTCTGTTAAACAGCTCATGTACGGAACACATAGATATAAAATTCTCACCTAGACAGGCGGATTAATTAGAGCAACGTGCTTAAAAATCTAAACTAGTCGCATGGTCCCAAGAACGCAGGTAGCTTGTACCGTCTCCCTTTGGCGACTCTAAAAACATAAAGCATCAAGGATATAAAACAAATGCACAAAACTTACTGGTTTGATTCATTACTTTATAATTTCTTACAAGATTGTCTCCAGAGCGTCCCCAGCACTCATCGTAAATTAGCGTTTCAGTCCAAGTTTAAACGATGAGCCTGCTCGCCTCCCTTTATACTCTCTGGAAGAATCCATTTCAGGGAAGAGGTAGGGTTCTTGGACTACACATACAAGAAGATGATCTGCGTCCAGCATTTCCAATTTCAAGTTTTAATATTTCTCCCAAAAATTGAGCAGGATAAGAATGGCAAGCGATTTAGCTCTAACCCAAATGGGTAGAATGGGATGTAGCTCCCAACGTTACAGAAAGTTATGAATTTAATAGGAGCTTATCTAATAAGAACTGCACCAATTCTGTTGTCGGAACAAACAGACACGCCCAAGCTAACATGGACTAACATGTAAGTAAAGAAGTTCCCTTTTGGTTTGAAAATGGAACATCATGACAGTGATAGGGACCAATTAATTATGAAAGTAGCGAAATTTCTATCACACCCAACCATAATCAATAATGCCGCTTGAACCGATCTAAATATACAGTACACACACACACACACAATATATATATATATATATATATATATATATATATATATATATATATATATATATATATATATTGTCAGATTGCAACTTCTACCAACTATCGCCCCATTATACTGACAAGATGTGAGTGCAAAACAATGAAACGAATGATCAATTCTCGGCTTGTACTGTACTTGGAGACGAATAATTTAATATCTCCTTTTCTAAGTGGTTTTCGATATGACCGCAGCACCAATGATCATCTGGTTAGAGTGGAAAAATTCATTCGCGACGCTTTTATCAAGAAGGTACATTTAGTAGCGGTTTTCTTTGATTTAGAAAGAGCCTTTGGCACGAAATGAATGACCTGCACGATCTACGTCTAAAACGCCGTCTGCCCTCGTTTTTATCAAACATTCTCTTAAACAGGGAATTCATGGTACGAGTAGGTTCTACCCTCTCAGATATGTACGAGCAAGGGATGGGTGTGCCCCAGGGCAGTATTTTATCTGTGACGCTTTTCAACATCAAGATTAATAGGATCAGCAAATGTTTAGCTCCTAGTGTGGATTGTTCTCTATACGTTGATGATTTCTAAATATGTTATCGATCAAAGCACATGTATACAGCTGAAAGACAACTACAACAAAATATAAACAAGATTCAAAATTTTGCCAATGCCAAAGGTTTCAAATTTTCAAAGTTAAAAACAGTATGCATGCATTTCTATCAGTTACGAAGACACCACGAGGAGCCTAGACTCACGCTGGACGGAATACCTATACCAGTTGTTGAAGAACAAAATTTCTAGGTATCGTATTCAAGAAAAAAACTGACCTTCATCATGCACATAAAGAACTTTAAATCTAAATGCTTGAAATATCTGGATTTTCTTAAAGTAGTAGAACACACTGACTGGGGTTCTGATCGAAGAGTCATCCTCAATTTATATAGATCTTTTATTCGCTCCAAACTGGACTAGGGATGCGTTGTTTATGGTTCAGCCAGGAAGTCATTTTTGAAGATGCTTGACCCAATTCATCATCAAGGAATAAGACTCGCTCTGGGAGCATTTAAGAATTCCCGTGTGAAATCCATCTCGCTGAAGCGAACGATCTACCTTTATAACATCGTAAAGAAACGCTTTCCGCACAGTATGCTCTCATATTAAGATCAAACCATCTGAACCCTGTTTCTTTTGCTGTTTTGCAACCCAAATACAAAACAAGCCAAATGCCATACCATCCTTTGGCATTACAATATAATCCAGCCATGACAGTACAAAAATTGATCTTTCATAAATTCAGAAAACATGCAGTTCCGTGAAACCTCCCTGGCTACTTGAGGAACCAAAAGTAGTTTTTCCCCTTCATGATGGAACAAAATCTGAGACAAACCCTTCCATCTTCCACAACTCTTATCATGAGCTCCTCCCCGAATTAAAAAACTCCACTAGAATTTATACTGATGGAACAAAGGATGAGGAGAAGGCTGTTGCAGCCTTTGTTAGTGGAAAGCACACAACAAAAGTTCGCTTACCAAATGGTACATCGATCTTTTTTTAGTCAAAATGAAAGCAATAGACCGTGCTCAACAAAATATAGAAAACAAACTTATTTTAAATAGCATCGTCTTTTCCGACTCACTATCAGTACTTCAGTCACTACACAATAGAAAACTTCAAAAACCCATTATTAACCAATATTCTCATCAAAAATACTGAGCTGAGTACCTCCCACAGTATAGTATACTGTTGGTTACCTAGGTATTAACGGTAATGAAAAAGTAAATCTCGCTGATAAAATTGCCCTAGGGAGGAGGTAGTCATTGCAAAAATTAGAATTGGACATACATATATATCCCACTGGTACGTGCTAAAAGGCGAGGACGCACCAGAGTGCGTTTCTTGCAATGAACCATTCACTGTTAACCATTTTATGATGGAGTGTTTCGACCTCCAACCTACACGCTATCAGTACTACAATGTGCATGAGATGAAGGAACTTTTTGATACAATAAACGTCTCTTGCATTTTAAAATTCCTGAAGGAAGCAAACATTTATTCTAAGATATAACTTCTTTGCTATCACCTTGATCATTTTTATGTAATATATACACCGTCGTTCATACTCAATACCGTTTCATGTAAATCATCATTGACACACACCATTTATATTGCCCGTTGATCGGGAAGCTTATATATTACCCTTACTATCTTATCGTTTTACTTTTAACTGTATGTTTTTATCGCTGGTCGATAAGAAACCTTTTATTTCTTTTTTATAATCCTACATATAACCTTTTGTATGGCGCTAAATAGAGTAACAGTGCTGATGCGCAGTACAAATCAATCAATCCATCAAGCAATCAATCAGATTGCAACTCGTCCTTGGATTAACATTAGTATATATATATATATATATATATATATATATATATATATATATATATATATATATATATATATATATATATATATATATATATATATATATATATACAGTTACTCTTTAATTACAAGATACATCCTTCGATATAACCCAGAAGAGTGGACCTTCACCTATTAGTAAATGATATTTCGAGTCATTTTTTAATTTCTGTTCTGATTTGGTCTTATCAATCGTTAGCATCTACAGCTTTAAATTATGTATCTATCTTATTAGAAAAAGATACTCATTAGTGAGTCACATATTGAGAGTGAGTGAATGTGTCTGTGTGCGTGAGAGACAGACAGACAGACAGAGCGAGAGTCAGTTCACAGAGAAGATAAAGTAATTCTATTTATAAAGGTTATCTTAGAGAATCCTGAAACGAGCTGTTTAAAATAATGACGATAGTCGAAATGGATAATTTAAAGGATAATTGTTGTTGTTGTGTTGTTGTTGTTGCTGTTGTTGTAGGGTTTAATTCCATATATCAGCACAAGATAGGCTATACATGGCGGCCAGTATAAATGGTGGAGGAAGAACCCGGGAAAACGCCGGAAAGACCCACCGACCCACGAGAAGCTACTGGCAGGCTTTCTCACATACCCACATTGACCGAACCCGAGACTCAAACCCACGGAGACAGAGGTGTTAAAGGATAAAATCTTATCATTTGTTAGTGACAATTGACTCCCTTTACATGTCAGTCTTCAGTTTTAGAACTGATTATAAATACCTTGATTATCATTTGAGGTCATTGCGTTATAATCTAGTTTAATTTAGATTACAATCTGACACGATAATATCAGACCTTTCTGCACTTTTTTAATCTCTACTTATTCGTGCAAAATTTGCTTGTTATTTAGCTGAATGGCCATAAAGATTTGCAACAACGCATAGAAGTGAATATATATTAAATGAAAAATGGAATTTGGGATAACATGAGTAGTGATTGAATTCATTAGACAAAATGTTATTTTCGTATTATTATTATTATTATTATTATTATTATTATTATTATTATTATTATTTTAGGGGGAGTGACTACATTCATTAAACAGAGTTGCGTCTAATTCATGAGGAGTGATTGCATTCATTTGACGGTTGCGTCTATTTCATGACGAGTATTGTATTCTGTAGAAAGAGTTATGTCTATTTCATGAACAGTAATTGCATCCAATAAACAGATTTGTGTCCATTACATGAGCAGTTAAACTACGGTGTGCGTACAGTAACCAAGCTAGAACGGAGCATATTACCCTCTCCTTTATTTTCGAGGCAAGTGCCCTTGAAGTGCATTCGAGTACAATTTAACTACATGCCCAAAATATAGAACAAGTGATATTATTTCTGTACCATTTCAAACTTGATCCAAAATTTGCGAAAGTTGACACGGAGATTTACAAGATAATGCACATCCTGATCAGTGATCGGGACTTTGACGAATTATGCTGTTTGAAAAAAACTCAATACAGATACGTGATTTGTGCCGACATATTCATTCATTTATCCGTTCATAACAAAAACGCATTAAAGCAGCAAAATGCCCAGCAATGAGCTACCTCGTTTGAAAGCTCGAAACGGAGGCAGCAATTGTATATTAGTGTGTTTTTGGATTTTTAACATAGCTTTAACAACTTTAGTCATATCACTGTGATGTCTGCAGTGTGGCAGTTTCTAATAATGCCTTCCACTAGGTCATCATGCAGCCTGTCACATTATTCTGACACCAGGCCAACCAGTAACACTAACCTCTTAATGCCACTTTTATAATTCTTTGTTATGACTCGGCCGGGTGTTCGTACCCGCGATCACCCGCATCCGAGGCGGACGCTCTAGCCACTTAGGCCACCGGAGCGGTTGGAGGCAACAGTTAAGGAAACATGTACGTCAAAACGAGAAAAAAAATCAATTCTTGCCAAAACTTTATCTTGCCACCATTCCAGAGCAGGAAGACGATGAACTAGGTTGAAATAGCATCGATGCATATTGTCATAACCTGAATGAAGAACAGAATGAATCAAGCATTGTAGACGACAGTATAGAACAACTGAAACAGACATAGTGAAACCAAAGCAGTATCACGACGAAATCTGGTGAAAACTGCACAGATTTGAAGGTCATAATGAATATTTATGTAGCTCTGAATATAAAGCAATAGGCATATCAAAACCAAAATGAAAACAAAGATAAGGTATAATAATTGCATGTCTTGGTACCATGATACATGTGTTTGTATCAGCAAAACAGACCTCGTAGGACACTGGCTCTATACTCAATGCAGAAAAATATTTAAAGATCTGAGAACTGTCTTGACTGGGATAAATTTATTACAAGCTTTTACAACGGTCATTGTAAACCAAATACAAACTCCGTCACATAATATAGAATCAAAATTTTTAAATATAAACGACCAAATTACCAGCATCACAAAATGCATGGCTTTGTATGACAAGTGTAACTGGAAGAAATCAAACAGCAAACATTAGATGCAAAACTTGAATAAGAAAACAGCCCTATTACAGAACACAACATAAAGCATACTCGAATCGATAAAACGCTAATATAAAGAAATATAGGTCGGAATACAAAATGGCCACTAGTGAGACAGACAGGGGTACAACTGGAACTGACAAACCAATGTACACTAAGAAGTTTACGAACAGCCTCAGGTAGGTCAAAATCCACTTAGTCATGTTCCACCACCAGAAAAGACCCTGATTACATCCTCTTTTCTCTTGAAAGGAATCAACACCAGACGACTTTCACGTAACGCACATGTGAGATCATGCTCTGGTACCACATTTGGCAGTCTCAAAACAGAACTGAATAACCTTGCCCTCAATAAATACCATACAATTATTGTCCAAGTAGGAGAAAATGACTTTGATCGAGGTCTGGAACTAAATCACTTTGAGATCTAATTTAAGTCACTTATCAACAAGTTGCTCGTCCAGGTAGATAAGTTTGTTTTATCTGGTCTAATTCCAAGACGAGACGTGTACATGATGTAGTATGATGACATATTGGTAACTATTGGCAGATCGCTCATCCTACCATACATATCAAACCACGACACCTTTTTGCTAGCGTCGGGTCAGCTATTATCAACTTGCTTTCACTCTGACCTGATTCACCTGAGAGACAGGGGCACAGCAGAGCAATTGAAAAACGTGCACAGTGTACTCAAATCAAAATCTACCAACGTGCGCGAGCACTACCCACCTGCGTAATAGCAGGAAAGGCAACAGAAAAGCCGCAGAGGTGCAATGCAAGCTCGTTATAGTTGGGAAGAGAACCAACATGCACAGAATACATGGCATGGTTATCGAAACAGACTCATTCGCAATATAAAATTCTAGAAAAGGGAGACATCGACAAAACAACAATACGTACATGTCAGACGAGATGTACCTACCTATAATTATACAGATTTGATGCATCAGTCTGGGTACAATGATGATAATATATGAACAGCAATATATGCACATCAGTCAAAAATAGGTATCATGTTCTTGGTGATATTGGTTCTGATTGTCTTATTGTCAGAAGTATTACAGCAGAACATTGAAAGACCACGCCTTCTGCCAAAAAATAATGGTGTCCCAAGACAGGTGGTCTCTCATGGTAGGTCACAACACTATATAATCGATAAATCTGTCAGTAGAGAACCTGGTCTCTCACGACAGGTAGCCTCTCACTGCAGTAGTCTCGCAAGACAGGTTTTATTGCAATTCTTATTTTACCTGCCAAAGTTTCAATATCTCTTCCTTTAGCTAGGAAATAAATAATAAACCTGCTCTCGATTCTACCCCGACTGGGAAAATGAACATTCTTCAATTTTGTATCCTCATAAGGAAAGGTTTACAATTTATCGAGGGGGCCCCGAGTGGCCGAGTGGCCTAAAACGCTCTCCGTTACGGATCACTGCCATCTCACCTCTGTCTGCGTGGGTTCGAGTCTAAGATTCGGCGAATGTGGATATGTTAGAAAGCTTGCCAGTAGCTTCTCGTGGGTCGGTGGTTCTATCCGTGGATTTCCCGGTTTCTTCCTCCACCATTAATGCTGACCGCCATGTATAGCCTATCGTGTGCTGAAAAATGGCGTTAGGCCCCACAACAACAACAACAATAACAACAACAATTTATCGACCTCAATATAAAAAAATATCTTACAAAATATCGATGGACTAAGACTTACGATACATAATGAATCCTACGTTGCAGTAATTGGCCTATGCGAGACGTTTCTAGATTGTAATGTACCTGACTGTGCTATTTCTATTAACATTTTATTTGAAGACGAGAACGACGTCATTGTACCAGAGGAGGGATAGTCATGTACGTGTCAAACAGCCTAACAAGCAAGACAAGAGCTGACTTCAAAACTTCCATTGTAGAATCAATATGTATCAAGTTCAGTAACCTAAATAGTACCGACCTCCAAACTCCCTCTCATCATTTGTCTTACTAATTTGAACTAGAAGTTGCTTTACCTTTCAACAAGGACCCCGAGTGGCCGAGTGGTCTAAAGCGCTGTCCGTTACGGATCATTGCCATCTCACCTCTGTCTGCGTGGGTTCGAGTCTAAGATTCGGCGAATGTGGATATGTGAGAAAGCTTGCCAGTAGCTTCTCATGGGTCGGTGGTTCTTTCCGCGGATTTCCCGGTTTCTTCCTCCACCATTAATACTTGTCGCCATGTATAGCCTATCGTGTGCTGAAAAATGGCGTTAAGCCCCACAACAACAACAACAACAACAACAACCTTTCAACAACGAAGTAATTATTTTAGGAGATTTGAATAACGATTTCGTCTTTGATTCTAACATTAAAATGGCTACATATGACACAACTGCACGACCTTAAACAGGTGATCGATGCTTGTACTTCTACACTGATAGATCACCTCTACCCTAAACAGCGGAGTGCAAAGATTAACAATTTACTCCAATATGCAATACCGATTAAAACATTTGTTGAAAATTAATTTCTCTCTGAACTATCTCAAAATTTTAGTTCGTTTACTTTCTCTAATTATACCCAGATTATGACTTGTTTATCTGGAACGACTGATATCTTATTATCATAAACAAACACGCTCCCATATTAATGAAAATAATTGAACAAACAAACAACATAATAAAATCGCCGATGTACAACATAAATGAAACTACTATCATTAATATAAAGAGTTTACAAATTATAATTTATGGCCGAACACAGTAAAATCACTCATTGTAACATACAAGCGCTCCTTTCTCAAAGAAGCCGTTACTTCCAATGATAACAGATCCATCTGGAATGACAAAGTAAATTCAATGAAACCTGTACTTCTAACTCCATGTGAAATTATAGGTAATGGCAAACGTTATTTAATGAGCACAATATAGTAAACAAACTGAAGCTCTTTTTTTTAACTAATGTTTCCCAAATACGAGACAGGTCTAATTTTACAGAGCGTAACAAAGACAAACTTACAGCCTTTCAAGAATGAATGTGCACCTGTCATTGTTAGTTTCAATAGCCCCCTAATTACAATTACTGAAACTATTGATATTATCAATAAAACAGACACTTTAAAATCCGCGGGTTCACATGGAATTCATCCTAAAGCTATTAAACTATCGGTTTTAATAATCTCCGAGTATTTCAAAGAAGTAATTAAATGTAGCCTCACTTCCTGTAAATTTCCAGAGTCACTGAAATTAACAGAAGTATATGTAGTGCATGAAGAAAGTGAGAAGAATGATCCATCCAAGACCCGACCCATATCTATTCTATATGTACTTTCAAATAGTTTCAAACTGTCAAACTTTCAAACGCAAGCGCTCCTTTTTCAAAGAAGCCGTTACCTCAAATGATAACAGATCCATCTGGAATTACTAAATAAATTGAACGAAACCTGTACTTCTAACTCCATGTGAAATTATAGGTGATGGCAAACGTTATGATAATGAGCACAATATAGCAAACAAACTGAAGCTCTTTTTTTACTAATGTTTCCAATATACGTGACAGGTCAAATTTTACTGAGCATAACATAGACAAACTTACTGCCTTCGAGAATGAATGTGTACCTGTCACTGTTGCTTTCAATACCCCCGAAATTACAATTACTGAAACTACTGATATTGTCAATAAAACAGACACTAACAAATCCGCGGGTTCCGATGGAATTCATCCTAAAGCTATTAAACTGTCGGCTTTAACAGTCTCCGAGTATTTCAAGAAAGTAAATAAATGTAGCCTCACTTCCTGTAAGTTGTCAGAATCATTGAAATTAACAAAAGTATTTGCAGTTCATGAAGGAAGTGAGAAGAATGAGCCATCGAACACTTGACCCATATCTATTCTATATGTACTTTCAATTAGTTTCAAACTTTCAAACTGTCTTTTCTGATATCTTCACAAATACAAGCTCCTACATAAATCACGGTCAGGTCTTCGACAGAAACTTTGATATCAAACTGCATTGACGAAAGTTATATACCAGTGGCTACTAGCGATCGAATCAAGCAAAATTTACTGATGCAATATGTATTGATTTAAACAAAGCATTCCATTCGGTGCACCATTCGGAGCTCAATAAAAAATCATTCAAATTGGTTTATCAGTTTTTGCTCATTTAAAAGCATTCGATTGGTTGACCATACGGTGCTCAATAAAAAAACTATAGCATACAGTTGCATGGTTCACGTCTTATCTCACTATTATGTTGTTTGTACGGATGAATTTACTTAGAATCAAGTCCTATTGCGTGTGGTGTTCGTCGAGAATCTATGCTAGGGCCTCTTTTATTCCACTGTTATCAATGACTTAGCCTTGTATTCAGTGCATGCTAGCACAGATCTTTGCTCTGAAGACTCAACATTGCATTCATGTTGTAAATCTGAAAATAAAACTCAAATTGACCTCAACAACGGATCAGTTTGGTGTCAACAAAAACAGAATGTACATTAATGTATCTTAAACAAATTGTATGATAATCGGTGCAAAGCAACACAGCAGGAAAGAACATACACTTGCCATCTTTTTCAGCTTGGCTAAGGTCTATGTTCTGCATAATAAATAGCCTCTTCAACCTGGGTCTAAGGGGCAGACTGCCTCACTTTATCTCGAATGTTTCGAAAGACAGAAATTTGAGACCTCAGGCTGAAAAGCTTTATCTTGACGGTTGTCTTATTCTTATTCTGCACGAGAGCAAATGTTTATGTTTATTTTCGACTCAAAACTAGTGTGCCTTCCACATATTATGTACGTCAGAGATAAATGTCAAGAGGCACTAGATTTATGACGAGTCGTGCCAAACACATATTGGAGAGCTTGTACACGTCGTTAGTAATACCTATCCGTTCCTATGTCTCGATTGTGTACCGATCAGCTAGAATCGTGTTTCGATAACGAGATTTTGGACACATTTAGAGCTTCCCTTCAGAGAGTAGTAATTAAAACAAAATGAATTATGGGGAACTAAATATATATCCTTCTCCTTTTTCACATATACATTTTATTACCGACACTAAAATAGTTATCATATACAAGGGTATGATTGTTCTCACATGTACCATCACACTGCGGTGGGGGATTAAGTCTTTTATGTTAAAGAGAAACACAACATTACAAATGCATAATGTATTGGCAATGATTAGGTAGTATCTCCTTTCTGAGATATGTTGATGGCCTTGAAAAGGTCCTTTGATTCGTATCACATGTCCATAGCGATATATAGTACGTGTGGACATTTGTCTTACTATGGAGAATGGTAAAACTTTATTCTAATTATCTCTGTCACAGAGTTCTTCTAACTCCTTCAGGTCATGAAAATTGTCCCGAACACGGTGCACTTGAAACACCTCCTACTTTCATTTAATTCTCTCCACAGCAAAGGACCTTTAACACCTACTTCATTGTCATTGGCTTAGTATGTAGCATCTCTGACCCCTCATACCTCATTTGGATTGAATCTACCACAGAGCACTTCGAACTCATTCTGTTTGATTCTAATTGATGCTTTCACAAATCACATCCAGCTTGTCTTACTACATTGCGATTAACTCTATCACACATCACTTATATTTTAAACTCCTTGTAATAAATGTCAAGGACGATACTGATGGTGAAACGACTTATTAATTCATGGAATTCATCTCTTACCGTTTTTAGTTTTGGATGTTGAAAGTTACAAATGTCTTACCCTGTGCTTTCAGATAACAAAACATACTTATATTGTTTGATGTACAAACACATCTGGGAAAATAAATTAATTCCAACTCAGTGTCGACATATATATATATATATATATATATATATATATATATATACATATATATATATATATATATACACACACACACACACACACATGGTAAAACTGTACATAATTCAACCCCAAAACGATCATTTGCCCTTGTGTCAGAAGCTTCTATAGTTAATTAGATATTATGAAAAATCACTGCTGACATGTGGTTGGCCAGTTCTTAGCTGTGGTGGACAAATGGGTATAGTGACAGTAGTATTAATAAAAGTTATAGAAATGGAATTTCTGGTTTTTATACTTGAGCTTGACATTCGTGCTTAAAACGTATTGAGAATATGGGGCCAAGGTTTCGTAAGTTCGAATATATATACATATATATATATATATATATATATATATATATATATATATATATATATATATATATATATATATATATATATATAGCTTGCTTAATCTCTGTGTGTACAAAATAGTTTGAACTTCTGCGATACTTTGTGGGCAAAAATATGAAAGGTTAGTTATCAAAAAAGATGAGAATGACTTTAAATTCAAGGCAAGAGACAGTGGTATGTTTAAATAAAAACAAAAGCAAACTGTCGTTGATATAGCCTGAACCCATCCGATTAAGTGATACGCCTCTGAAATATTATATCAGGCATCATTTCTTGGCTTCCTTCTTGCACATTTTGTCGCCAAGTGTATAGCTCATGGAACATTACATTACTGCTCATGAAATAGACACAGCCATGTCCAGTGAATGTGATCACTCCTCATGAAAAAGACTTACTCTGTCTTCTAAATACAATCACTCCTCTTGAAATAAACAACCCTGTCTAATGAATGCAATCACTGCTCGTGAAAAAGACATATTCCTGTCTAATGAATGAAATCGCTCCCCATGAAATACAAAACAACTCTGTCTAATGATTGCAATCACTACTCTTGAAAGAGACAGCTCTTTCTTATGAATGCGATTACAGATCATAAATAGCGACAGCTTTGTCTAATGAATGCAGTCACAGCTTATGGAACAGACACAGATCTGTCTAACGAATGCAATCACTGCTTATGGAACAGGCACAGCTCTGTCTAATGAATGCAATCACTGCTGATGGAGCAAACACAGCTCTGTCTAATGAATGCAATCACTGCTCATATAATAAGCACAACTCTGTCTAATTAATACAATCGCAGCTTATGAAATTGACACAGCTCAGGCTACGGAATGCAATCACTCCTCTGATTAAATTATGATAAACGTATGACTATACTGTTACGACTCTATGGTCGCAAAATTGCGTAACGGAAAATAACCAAAAACCAACACGTTTTGTAAACTTTAACAAACAATTTAATTATTAACGTGATAAATGAAAATGTGGGAGGAACTTATTGAAGTGAATCCGAATTAGTCCATATAAAGGTCTAAGAAAAGTCTCTTATAATTTTCAATTCCGGATGTACTGGTCCTCCAATAACCGTGACGTTGTCAACCAACGGAAAACCACAAAAATATTCACGAAACGTCCATATCCCGTCAGTCACTGAGAAACTGCACCATAGTCGCCATTTTAAGTCTTATTATTACGATTATTATTACTAATTGTCAACACGTACGTAAACATCTATTTATAAATCATAAGCAATTTACATTCTTAACAGAATCAAATTACGTACAATTTATAACAAAAGATATTCTATGCAGTTTACAACCATGAATAAAAATTACGAAAATTAAATAAAAGCATATACCAGGTGTTACAAAAATATTAATATACATAACAATACAAGTCCACTTCAGATGTCCTTTCTTGACTTTGTATTCCTAAGAGTGAAAAACAACGATTATATGATGACATATTGTTAGACATTCATGGACCGTCTAAGCTGTAATATGAGTTATCTAAACAAATACACTTTTCTTTTATGAAAGAGGACGAATTACGTCGTGAATAATTATATTTTAGAATGTTTCCTTTGAAATTATACGCACATGAGCAATTATACGTGGGTGAGCAATGACATAAAATTCCCCCTACACTATTGTGCTACCAAGGAGACATTTGGTTCATGGATATATTAAATCACGATTTCTGGTAGGGTTAGATGACAACAGTCAAATAAGGTGATATCGTGCAACATACGTAAATAATAACTATATATAGAGATTGGAAACATGTACAAATATTCAAATTTGCTCTAAATATCATCATCTCAGGTTGTAATTTATATTTATGAAGATCATAACGTCATGACCTAATAGATAAACAAATTATTGATATTCAGTTCTATAACTCAAGATTTAAATGTAAAGGGAGTCGTTGTCAAGGAACCATGCTTTTATTTAGTATCCTTCATCTCTTTTACGACCGACATTATTTGGAAACGAATCGTATCAGGATTATCTAGATAACCTTTATTAATAAATGAAACTGTATGTCTCCCTCAACGAATGAAACTCTCCATCTCTCTCTCTCTCTCTCTCTCTCTCTCTCTCTCTCTCTCGTGTATCTTAGATTTTGCAATTAATAGGACGGATTCCTACTTTCAAGTTGTAGAGGTCAAAGATTGAACAGACCGTATCAGAATAGAAACTGTATGCAGTCTATCATGCGACCAGCCAATGCTAGAATCATCAAAATATTTAGGATTGCTCCACTATGAATTTTTAAAACTTGAATTATCATTTAGCAGAAAGGTGTGTCATCCACGTTTGTATTCAAGAGTACATATTGTAATCAAAAGTATAATATATACATATACTTAAAACAGGACGCAATATGTTATGGATCCCAATTTTGTACGCCTTCTTTATGCTAGCTGAGTATTAACATAATCGTTACTTAACGCTTGTGTATGTGTATGTTAGGATTGTGTATGATAGTAATTTTGCCACTTTCATATTCCAGATTTACAAGGAATTGTAATTCTTTCATTTGTATGATAATCTTCTCTCTCTCTCTCTCTCTCTCTCTCTCTCTCTCTCTCTCTCAGTCACTCAGTCGAATATAATTGCTATTAAAACAATGAAATATCGGATATATCATTTATGGTTACGCCAATTTACATACAAAACAGCTGGATATATGGCTAATCCAGTTGTAGGTCGATATAGATTCACACCATAATCATTCAAGCTAAAACCAACTATCTTTTAATATCATCATTTTTAGATTCAACCAGCGGGCTTTGGTGTTTAAGCTGTAAAGCCATGAAAAATATTGTCGATTGTCATCACGTGATAACCTGTGCACACGACAGTGTGAGTAATAATTTTAATTTTGCATGTATATGAAAAAGAAAGGAAGTACTGTATAACTTTATCAAAATGTTTTGCAAGGTGGTTTTATTCTTTATCTATAAAACCTTTAAAGTGAAAGTTTAATACCAATACAATTTCTCGTGCATTATTTCGCTAATCTGCCATCTTTTCGGTACATTGCACGTTATAATATTCCCACGACAATGCAAGTCTACGATATATATATTATGCCATCAATGTACATATTACAGCTCTTACAGCTGTTGAAATTAAGGCAATGTCGCACTGTGCCATTGTGTATGATGTTTAAAATTTTGTAATTAATGGCTGCTAATTGCCTTCACGTTTAGACTGGTCTTATAATATTTAAGTTTTCTTTGTAATAGTAATACTAAAATAACTGCAATTTCGATGTTTGATTTGTTTGCTTTACCCATCCGTATACAGGATGTACAAAACGAAAATAATTACTGGTCGATCTATTTCATATACAACTATCTACTGCATAAAATGTGGCCCCGAGTGGTCTAAAGCGCTCACCCTTACGGATCATTGCCATCTCACCTCTGTCTGAGTGGGTTCGAGTCTCGGGTTCGGCCATTGTAGGTATGTGAGAAAGCTTGCCAGTAGTTTCTCTTGGGTCGGTGGTCCTTTCCGGGGTTTTCCGGGTTCTTCCTCCACCATTTATACTGGCCGCCATGTATAGCCCAGCTTATGCTGAAAAATGGCGTTCAACCCTACAACAACAACAACATCTGCATAAAATAAATCGTACATCAACCAGAAGACCACTTTTATAAATAAGTGATGTTATTTGACTGAAAATTTCTTCCCGAGTTAGACATTACTAGACACAATCGATATAAAAGAAAATAGAATACAATTATAAATATTAAATGCTTCGCAGTAACTCTAGCATGATCCACGGATTTTGTTATCGTATTTCATATTTTTGTTGATACAGTGCATTCTTGACAAAAATATTAACTTCTTAACCTAAGCAAATATGTTTGCTTAATTTAGGTACAAGAGCTGTTTCTAAAAGTTGAACAAGATTTTGCTGTGTCTAAAACTAGGGCAAGATTTTGAAGGCATTATGATGATACCTACATTCAATTAAATTCCATCCAGTACACAAATTCAATTAAATTTTATCTAAAAAGCCAATACAATTAAACCCTATCTAGTTTATAAATTTCATTGAATTTTGGCTAGTGTGCTTTTTTATCTGTCATGTCTTAATCATTTAATAAAATCAATTTTATTTCCTTATATTTCTTACATTCCAGAAATATATTTTATTCATTATTTAACTTTTCGTGATGACACTTGAGAACATTGTTTTGAATTAATTCTTTCTCTTTTCCAGATATGTCATGTAAGGTATCAAAATACCTTTGGAATTCCTAGCTTATATGACCTCTCACGCCTGCCAAGATCGGTGAGTGCTTCTAAAATTTAACATTAGCAAGAAATTGTTTTGAACATCCTTAACAACAAAGTTAATTTAGGCTTTATAAAGTATATTGTAACATGCCCTTCTGCAGTGGTTTAAGATATTTTTTAATTTGCATTTTAATTACTTACTTTTGGTCTCTATGAAAGGAGTGTACGTTCAGCCAATATACGATAATTATTAAAATCATCGCAGTCCATTTTAAATATAGTAGGTCTGTAGAAATATTAGTGTAATATCAACATTTTCTGTTGCAAATAAAAATTGTCTACACTTACAGCAATATACTATTAAAACCATAATACATTTATTTACATCAATGACCTGTTAATGACATGTATATACAGCAATGTCCATCTCAACCAACCTTCTGGTCCGGATATGGAACCTTTTTCGCTGGGTGCTGTGAAAACGGAGACGGTTGTGTTTTACATATGCCAGAATTATTTCGTAAGTTTTCTGCCGCTGCTCTCCCTTTAGTAGTAGGGCAATTGAGAAAACTGTTCCAGCAAAAAAGATTAAAAATTATTAAACACAATTAGACCAGACTGAATAAGACACTCATTTGTACGCCTCCAAAACTCCCGTATTTAAATTTGATCGAATACTCATATATCTTGTGTATGAGCATGTTTTGTATGGGTACGACAACATTTCTGGACCAATCATCATAATTAATAGACCACGCACTCTATTAAGATTATACACGAATATCAATGCAAAGTTCTCGACTTATACAAGAATGTAAAAGGGAAAACGTAAGCGTAATTTATTATTTGGAGAAATATAAACTAAAAAAAAAAACTAATCTTGATTCAGTTTTTCCTATTTTATTCTGCAATATATGTTACCAACTGTCTATATTTGATAGCATTAAGAAATAAGGCTAAATTATCGAGTCCAGCAAGAAAATAAATCTCTTTTTTAACATAACTGTGCGACAGAATCACCTAAATGAAATCAATACATGGCTGACTTGAATAACTTTCTTTTCCCTGTATGTATATAGGGCTTGGGATGGCTTATGCGATATCAGAACTTAATTAAACATAATTTTAAAGAATGGCTACACTGTTTCAGCAACAAGAAATGTCTTTTTTCAGCTCCAAAAGTTACACACCTTGATCCTCCGCGAATGTTCGGAAGCACGTTACTAGAACTGCACAGTACCGCATATCTGTCTTGTTATAGCAATTCATCCATGACTGTCAATCACACCTGGCTATATAATGGGGTGAGAATCTTAGACAATTGCAACAGAACAAACACAATATGCAGCACAACACAAATCACAGCATCGATAACAACGAATAAAGTATTAATGATCAAATACTTTATTATTATGTGATAATTTTTGTCTCCGTTAACTTTACATTATTAAATTAGTGCAGCCTTTGACGAGACTGAACACGTTGATATTGTAAGCAAGTGCACGACACGTGTGACTAAAAATATTAGAGTATATTATGAACTACTTCGTAAACAAATCATGCACACTCATGTAGCAGACGATTTCGGTTTTGGCTGATTAGATTTGTTTGTGGATGAACTAAACCGTCCATTTGAAAGTATAGATGATGAAGTTAACGATGTGGACGAGTTCACCGAGTCAGAAATGAAACTTTCAAACAAGCATACGAATGAGAACGGTAGTAATTGAAAATACCGTTCAGGTAATTAAACAGTTATTTATGAGAAATATTCATATCTTTTCTCAATTAAAATGGTTCATCCTATGACCAGTGCTCTCTAGGGTCTATACAAATATAGCATAGAAAATCTTATCGAGGCCATGGGCTATCTCATATGTATCAGAGACATACCATTTTACAAGTCTGTCAAAATACTAGATTCGAGGAAAATAATGCAACTTAAGGTTTTGGTAAGAAACTAAGAGCCTCAGAGCCAATAAGCCAGAAAGACGAGAAAGTAATTTCCGCTGGCTAAATGTAACTATTTTGATCCATTGTTAGGCTGGCGATAGATGACATACAATGAATGATGTAGGCCATAGCTGGGGTCCCTCCAACAGCGAGATGAAAGTGACAGGGCATGAACATGTCTTCTTTAGCTGGTAATAAGAAAAGTAATACATATACCTGCATTTATGCATACTGAATTTCCATAAAATGCACTTTGTTACATCTGCAAACCCGAATGACATGTTCTGCAAAACCTGATACACACCGAAACTGTACTGGAATTTCGAGTACATTTCCAACTCAACTTAAATTCTCCTTATTGCACTGAATTGACCCAATAATTCAGTTCATCATCATCAGAAAAGCAGCAATGAGTTGGAAGAACAGAAAACAAAATCTTGTTTTTCAAATTTGATAATTTATTCTCTAGACAACCAAACGAGTGTACTGTTTTATAAATTCTGGGAGAAAGAAATTCAGTGGAAATTTATTCTGGAATTATTCGGAAACAAACTGTGATTCAATTGAGGAATTGTTGCTATTTGTACATGGACCACATCTGACGTCATCGCCTTCCATATTGGAACGTCGTCGAGATTCGAACCTGGATTCTAATAGAACTTTTTAGTGATAGAACTTGTACTTTTCTTCTTAGGATTAAATTTTGGATTATATTCACAAATCGTAAGTCCTATTTTCCAATTTTTACATTGTTTTCCAGGGAAATAAATTATTTTGTTAAAATATACAAAGCTTGTTGTCTTCACTCTTTTCTCTTGTTATTATTGTACGAGCCTACACGTAATACTTCTTACGACATGCAGCGAGGCACGTCGGGCCAATTCTACAACCCCGAAACCGAAGGGAATAATGTCAAAAATAAGAAGTAATCATATTTTTAAACTGTTTTGAAAAGACAACTCTCTTCTGCCGAGTTAGATACACATCTTTTGCAGAAAAAGCTCATGTAACGCAAGTGACTGCTTCCCCAACCCACCCTGGGACAAACCAACGATTCGATGTCGTATGCCATGTTACAGGGTACCTGGAGCCCACTATCCTCTGGAGCTTTACGGACGTGAGTATGGTAGACTAACTTCCCTGTCCCAGTAATTAATAGGGCACATAACCTGCAAATAAATTCGTACTAGATTTGACAATGTTTTCATGGTTCTGCTGTAAACATCCGGGAAGTTCACTTCTATATTGTTTACTGCGTAGATATCTAAGATAGTCTTGAACTTATGGATGGAAAAAAGCAGAAAAAAAAATCGCACAGGCATATTTCTCCTTAAGTTTCTTGAATTTATAGCGTTGCATGTGTATTTTGTTCGGCCTGCTTTTCATTCCCAACATTGTCAAAATATGCCAAAACAACAAAATAATGCTTTGTTTCGTTTCGTTTAAAAACCAAATTATCTGACTATTCGATTTTGCATGGTAGTAACTTTGTTGTATTGAATGCTTTTCAGCCAATGGGACTGAATGATATGCCACCAGGTTCATCGAACCTAACTCCCGATAAGGTTCACATAGAGAACTACCAGCTCTCCCTTTACAGTGGTACATGGACATGTATGGCTTGGAACTCCTTGGGTGTTGACCAAACGTCCTTACAAATATAACCTAAAATTAAGACCTCAATGAAGGGAATCTAGAATTGACAATATGAAATAAAAAGCTCGACTTGCGACTAGAGATTTAATACAATTGCTTGCAGACATCCCAGAAACTTTGTACAGTATTTTTTCGAACCGCTGTCATAATCATAGAAACCGTTTTGTATGAAGGGACTTTGCAAAATGTTACATCCTAAACAATGAAAAAACAAATCAAGAAATTAAGAAATAAAGATAATCATCCAACAACGTTTTCGATTTTTAAACCCTTTTTCTTACCCTCTTTTGTTGCTGTGAACACGGCTACGGATGTGTGTGTGTGTGTGTGTGTGTGTGTGTGTGTGTGTGTGTGTGTGCGTATGTATGTATATATATATATATATATATATATATATATATATATATATATATATATACACACACACACACACACACACACAATACAACTCACATAGTGTATAACAGTCCTTTGAAGTGTACTGGTTCCAGCAAGGGATAAGGTGCGTCGAGGATTGATTAAGATAAATGCAATAAAATGACAATGAACGTTACAAAACTAATATCTAACTGGCATCGGGTCACAATTAGTACTTCTAGTTCAATACCTACGAATGTAGTTCTAGTCTATTTTTAGAACATTTTTTTTCTCTCTCATTTTGGTGGTGATAGAAGAGTTTTATTGGTACATTTGTGGTAGGCATTTAAAGGTAATTTTTTGTTCTTGAGAATATGAGCTTATGGTGTGGTTGTCTGTGTGTATTTCGGCGACAGTGCACAGTGAGTAATAAGACCTTGGTGATGATCCGGAAGTGAAATCTGTGTTCCATTACATTGTGCTTTGTTTACAATCCAGCCTCTCAAAAAATGCAGGTCAACCTTTGACAAGAACTTCACCGTGAAGTCATCTTTGAAGGCATTTTTGATTACATATGATTTGTATTGATTTTCACACAGTGGAAAGTTCAGTACTGAGAAACAAATGTAGAGAATATATAATAAAATTGTGTCCTATGGCCTGTCAGAGCAGTATTGACTAAAATTTAAATTGCTATAAAATTTTTATTATTAATGATAGACATTTTCACACCTTGTGTATATTTTCTGTATGAATTAGAAAATATAATTAAAATTTTAAAACATTAATTAAAAAATTTTTAATTAATTTTTTTTTAAAATTGAAAAATGAATTTTTTCACCATACATTCAGAGAAATGGTATCAGTTGGAGATGACACTCATTATTATAAGCAGCAATGTATTCCTACACCATATACAAGTTGCAATGGAGGATTGTTTTGAAAGCCTGTCAACGGAAATCTATTTAAATTCTGCGCCAGCACACAATAGTTATTGTAAAATATGGACAGGAAATGTAATATCCAATAGATTATATGGCCTATTGTCATATAGGGATCCCGAGACAAACACATGGAAGGAAAAGCATGTCCACAGACTGGCATTAATAGTAAAGTTGAGAAGTCTGAATATTCCAAAGGAGCTCGAAGCATCCATTTATGCCACAGCAGTTTGTGCGTGAATGTCACCTAATCCTAGAACTTCATTCCGTTAACAATAACAGGCAGTGCTGCAAAGGTTATGGACATTGCATTGGGCATAGTGACTTTCCAGACTGCATGAAAAAGCTGAAATTGTAACATGGAATAATACAGGTATCATGATATGGCATGGATGGATGGATGGATGGATGGATGGATGGATGTGTTGAGTAAGAAGGAGAAAGAAAGAGTGGTCTTTATTTTAGTAGACCATGCTGGTATTACAGTGCTGTCTTAAATACATTCCTTCCCTCCTTCCTTCCATCCATCCATCCATCCATTCATTCATTCATTCTCTCAACTAGTAAGTCATTTCATGTTATTTTATTTTATAATTTTTTAAGATTTATTGTTTTAGTTTTTAATTTCTTTATTTGTGTCTTCATACTCAGAGAAAACTGTTTCGACCTCTCCATAGGTCTCATAAGGTGGTAGTAAATAACACAACTGCTTATAACATGCATTGTGTTACCTACGGATTTCCCCACTACAGTTTTCTCTTCTGTGCCACGTGTTCTTCACGGTGTCTTTGAGCACTGTCATTTTGCACACGGAATTAAGATAATCTTTTCCATCTGCAGTGCCCATTGGCTCCTGCTAAACATGTGCATAGGAGTGATCGCTCTTGGTGTCTAGCAGTCCTTTGCAGTAGTTAGACTTCCTATTGCCTTGCTGAGTCCTGTACCTCAGATAGGCCTGTATCATATTTCCTCGACTTGCTAGAATACGTTGTCTGGTTTGTGGACGCTTTTGATACAACTGATGGTAAGTGCAGTCTTTATCCATTGTCTCCAGTGATCTCAGAGTCTTTGTTGAAAGTTTCCCTCCCAAGTGTGTCACTTTTGTTTTCAGTTATGATCCCAGAATGTTATTGAGTCTGTGTACTGTTGAATGCACTCTTGCCTCAAAGTTTCTGGAATAGTTCACATTTTTAGGTAATGAAACACTGATTTATCTGTTCACAGCCTCACATTTCTGTGTGTTTGTGTTCAGTCGCAGTCTTTCTACAACATCACAGGAGAGTTTCATTTTCAGAACTTCTAGCAGGATATTCATTTTCTGTCATGTTAAGATGAGTCACTTGATGAGGGCCCAGGTATGCTGATCGCATCCACCAGCTCTTAGTACTTCCTCCCCCGCAGACCTTTGAATAATGCCGGCATTGTGAGCAGTCCCCTGAATAACAGCGCAGAGTGGCATCCAGTACTTGGGGAAGTTGACATTTAATTTTTGTAACATCACCACTATTGTCCTCCATCAGTTGCTTGAAGATCAAACTGCAGCGTGCTTCAATGTCTTGGCTGAAAATTTTTTATTTGAGCCTTTTTCCTTCTCTTGTTCTTATTCCTGGAAACATGTTTTCGCTAAATATTGCAGAATTACACCGTTTGAACTGTAAACGACCCAAATGGATGGGGTACGACAGACTTTCTACTTTCCACACTGCTTGCAGAATGTTGTAAGCATCTTGGAAGCCAGCAGCAACCTGTGCATCTCCATCTGTTGTTGCTTGTCTAATGAGACTCTCTTGCAGCACAAACTCTTTCCCTATTTCTCTTGCCATTTCATACTCTGAATGTGGAGCAGCTGGTGACAGATTTGCTGTGCAGTCAACATGGCCTCCTGGACATTGCACATCAAAACCTTTCCACTTCAGCCATGATCCAGTCCAACAGAGCTTGTTTTCTACTGTAGTCCCCACAATGTATTGCTTCTCTGTAAGAGTTTCGCAGGCAATTCCAACAGCTTGCGATAAACTTTGACCAGGTTTCTTTTCATGTCCATATCTAATGGAATTGTATCTTGCATCAAAAGCAACATTTATTTGCTCCGGATGCTGAACACCACGCATGACGTTAACCTGTCTGACTAGTTTCAGCCTGTCTATCATGTTCATTTCATTGAGCTCCACAGTTGCTTTGCCTACAGTGTTGGAGGCCCTTCGCATAGATGTTCTGCTAGGTGGCGGAATGTCAGTGGCTGCAAGCAAGTATCTAGCTCTGGTGTTGCCCATTGGTGTATCTTGTAGTCCAGCTTGAAACATCATATTTACAGCAGCAGGATTTGGCCCAGGTTTATTTGTTTTTATCTCCTCATACAACTTATACTCTGGTGACTTAAGGCTGCAGTTTTTATGCATCATAGTATGCTTCCAAGCAAGTCTTCATTTTCTTTCATTAGCAATTTGGAACTCTGGTCTGTCACATATGTTGACTTGATTACCATGGCAAGGAATGATGTCCTTCCACATCTCAACATTTTTTATGCAGATGATACGTGTCCCATCGTGTTCATTCAATTCTGTCTCTTTCAGGTCCAGTTTTGCTGTGGATGATAGTCGTAGAATTTATGCAGACCCAGGTGTGCCGTTACAGTCTGGTGCCTGAACTGACTGGAGACCCCCATTTGTCGTCTTTGTCACTGCTATGAGAGAGAACTTGTCTGCATCCATTCTTCTGGTCACTGGAACAAATGCAGCACTGGAACTTGGTAGAGTATCATCAGTCAGATATATGACTCCTTTGTTATGTGGAATATATCCAGTTTTTAAAAAAGTTGTCTTCCTCTTCTTGTACCCTTTCATGGTTTCCATTACAATAACTGCATGTAAAATACAAATAGTATCCTCTCTCTCTCTCTCACTTATATACCTAGGAAAATGCATGCTAGCTTGGTTTCAGAGAACTACACCAACTCTTCAATACTGTTGGAAGCCAAACATATGAGGGCTCCTCCCCTTCATGGGTAGAAATGACGTCATGTATTTGGTTAGTACCCCTAGCTTGCGTATTTAGATGCTACCAGATTTCAGGTGTTACCTTTGATTGACAGGCACTGGTTTAATTACTTCACATCTGATAAGGAAAACCATTGATGTTCATGATCAAGGAATGGAGAGACTTTGCCACAGAATAAAATTTGTCAACTTCAGGTTTTACATTTTCATTAAAATTTAAGTTAAATTTAAATTTTCATATAAAAATTTGTATCATTTTTTAAAATTAAATTTTCTAGGAAAGTTTAACAGTCAAGTTTAATTTCTGTAACTGTAACTGCTATCAACAGCTGTCAACTTTGATCTTTTCACACAAGGGATTGGTCCCTCTATTTAAAGTAATTATAAAATAAATTTATCAAACCTGAATTTTCTCCATAATACAAGTGGGTGGGGATATGCTTTTCGTCTTTCATAGAACAGTCAATTGCCTTGCATGCACTCTCATTAAAAGTATATTTAAAGGGGGCATACTTATTACAAAGGATGTAGACAGAAATGGGCTTGCATTTTTGTCCTAAAGAATAATGATTACATCATATAGGCAAGAACTGTGAGTATATATGTATGTATGTGCATGCATGTACGTACGTATGTATATATGTATGGCATATCTGCACTATCATGACCAGAGCCAGGTTAATTAGGTAGTAATATTGGCTAAGTAGAATTTGCTAATAATTGTAACTGATGAGATAAGCCGCTATTCAGATTTGAGGAAATTCATGTGGGTGCCCTTTAGGACTGATTTAGCTTAATTTTAAATTTTATTTGAACAAAGTCCAAGCTCAATTTCAAGCCCTAATAGCAGGGGTTGGTTCATAATGTTAAAGCTATTATACACATATATAGACCATCTCCAATCATATCCTAAACTTAGAAGTCTGGAGTCTTAAAAAGTGTTGGAGGACATATGCAATATTATTAATAAATCAACCCATCCGTGTATCCAGGTTCACATAATCACCAATTTTTCATCAAAATACTCAAGGTAACTTGTAGATTTACTTTGTGGGTTTTGGAAAACGGCAATATTTCCAAGTCTAGACATAATAATATTTATTAAATCCGAAATTGCTCTTGTCTTTACATCTTACTGAAAGTCTCTCTCTCCCCTCTCTCTCTCTCTCTCTCTCTCTCTCTCTCTCTCTCTCTCTCTCATAATTAAGAATATATTTAAACCACAGTGGTTTTTCTCACACTTCCACTTGGGAACTAATGATGTTTTATGACCACTGACCTTCCCCCCCCCCCAAATTGCTAACAAAGCCTGCACTCCTGTTAACCAAATTACTCAGTAGGAATGCCATGTATTTTCCCTAATTTTGTAAATAAATCAACTAATATACTGTACTTGCTCCATCCAATGGAATTAATTATCCTTGAAGTATTCTTATGCTTTAAGGACAAAAGAGAGATTTGTTTTCTTAAAGTCTTAGCTATATAAACCATATACACAATCACTGGACCACAACAGTGTGATAATAAGTCAATGGAATACTGGATAAAAAATCTAAATTGTCTAAATAAATGATAATTGTTGCTAAACATCTATTTGTTGTACATATATAGAAGCAATAATACATCTACTGCTACTACTACTACTACTACTGCTACTACTACTACTAATATTAATAATAATCTCATTTTAAACTTTCTTTGTCAGACAGTTTAAGGCTAGCAAGGTAACAAATTTATTTGAAAATGTATAATGTTAAAATGATTTTAAAATAATTTTTTGTATCATTTTCAAATAATCTTGCTAAAATATGTTTCTTCTATAAGGAATTATGTTGAAAAGGTAAATGTGTAAATAAAATCGAAAATTCTCTTGAAGGCAGTAACGCTCTAGAGGCTGAAATTTTGTTTTGATATCAAGTTCATTTCTTCTTTTTAACTGCTGAATGTGGAAACCGTCTCTGATACGTTTCAACAATAACAAGATTGTCAATTTAACTGCTGTGGTGGATATATTGGACTTCAGACTGGCATCATTATCATTTAAGACCAACAAGACACCATAAGAAGTCTTCTGGTGGAAATCACATGTTGATAATAATTTCTATTTTGGAGGAGTAATAATAAAATGTTTAAGATGGCTGCCACTGTGGCCATACTGGATATCAGATTGACACCATTTCCAATTTAAACCAACATGACATCATAAGAAGTCTTGTGGTAAAATCACAATAGAGATAAGATTTTCATGCAGGCCATTGTACTGACCATTTTGATAGATTGGCACTGTTTTCATTTACCACCAACTAGACTCCATAAGGTTTTTCAGTGAAAACACTATTTTAATGTGACCATTCGTTCTGAAGCTGTAATAGGATATTTAAGATGGCCACTCAAGTCTGCTAGAATTAGCAAGATATCAGAAGGAGTATTCTGGTGAAAACATTAAGGCAATATGTTTCCATTCAGAAGGAGTAGCCTTAACACTCCTTTCAAGATATTTCTATGGCAGATATGTTATACATCAGACAAACTGGACATCATTAGAACTCTTAATGAAAAATCCATGCTGATATAACCATCCATTCAGGCGGAGGAGTTTTAACAAGAGTTTTAAAAAGGCCGTTCTGGATGCCATATTGGATGACCACCCAGCGCCATCTTTTTAAGGACCAACAAGACCATGGGATGAATGTGTGTGTGTAAAGGTGAGTGGTATTCTTTCAAGTAGTTTAAGAGAAATAGTGATAACAAACTAGTGTTAACAGACGGACAGACAACAGACCATACATATACACACCTGATCTACGTTCAGAAGAGTCAAAATTTTATATTATGTCCTATAACCTTTACTCCCATGTAACAAATTACTTGGGAAGGACAGATACAGAAAGTTTGCTGGGTACTGGGAACGGGTACCTGCCCGGGTCAGTTTTTACCACGTTTCTCCTTTCCCAGTTTGAGCAGTTTTCCTACACATCTCCTCCCACAACCCCATTTGTTTCAACCATAAATCTGTTAATATTATGTTTTATTACTGTGGAGGGACAGGGGATCAACCCAGTAACATCAATGTTTGTGTTAAAACGCAGACGGTTTAGGTATTTCCTGAGAGTACGAAAACAGGCCGGTACTTGTCAATCCTTACAAATTACCATATAGTCACTACTGTTCTTGGGTGCTGTAAAATGATACTGCATATATACAAACTAACTATTTAGTTGAAACTTAGGGGCCTGATGTTTAGAATGGTGTTGCTCTTTATAGTTAATCTTTAAATAAATTACATAATCCGAACCCTTTTTTTTCTAAATATGTGGATAGTGAGTTGGTTCACTATAAGAATTTGTGGAAAGCAGTAGCATTTTAATGTCCAGCATTTTTTCTTTAAATCAAAAAATATTTTATTCTCATCATACTACAAACATTTCCAACCCTTCTGCTCTCTCTCTCTCTCGTTTCTGTTTACGTAGATTGGTCAGATATTCAAGAATTTATAAAGGCCTCATTGTTTGTTTACACCTGCTGTGCACCTATGTTTTGCTACCATTACCAGCTTGCTAAACCAGTATGGACTCACAATTAGCAAATCTGCAATAAACTAATACATTTCCTCCCTTGTACAAATTTAATTATCTAAATATATTGGAACACTATAGCATTATCTGACCATGATTGCTTAGAAGTGTCTACGTTGTTACTGCTGGAAAACAATTTGTTGCACATTGATGAAATAATAATAATAATAATAATAATAATAATAATAATAATAATAATAAACTCTTTTGATAACTTTTGTTGGACATTTTACTGCCAACGATGAGTTTGTATTATTGAAGAATAAGTTAATCATGTAAAAATGTTAGGTGATTGCTAATCGAGGTAAGAATTTTTGTAATCCAAAGGTCAACATCCGATAGATTAAAAGAAGGTATACAAGCAATTGAAAGACTGCTGTAATATCCTGGTGATCTAAAGAATTTATTTACAATGATAAAATAAATATAATGGTATGATTCGTAGTTGAACATTTTTTGCCATCACACAAAGGTGGATTTGGAAGTTGGCAAACTGATGTACGGATATAAGGACATATAATTTTTCTGAAGGACACGAGCAAAATAAAATGGCACATGAAGACTTTAAAGGGCTCAAATTATGTGATAAAGGAAGATATAATGAAAGCAACATAAGACCTCATGGTAAAAGTAAAACAACATGAATCTCTTGAAACTGTGTTTTTTGTAGTAGAAGAATATTGGGGAAAATGAATAATGGAAACAAAACTCAGAATCTGGATGAGACACCTCTCAAAATTAAAAGATCACATTCTCAAGTAAAATCTTATAGCATAGTGCAATCTCACCATGTATGTAACCAAATTATCATATAACTTTTTTAAATGTAATATATGGAAGTGTTCCTTTCCTACAATGTTTGTCTTATATTCGATATTTAACTTAATTAAATTGTTTGTAAAATAACTTATTTCCTATTTAACCGCTTCGGTGGCCTACTGGTTAGAGCGTCCGCCTCGGATGCGAGAGGTCGCGGGTTCGAACCCTGGTCGTGTCATGCCAAAAACTTAGAAAATGGTACTAACAGCTGCCACGCTAGGCGCTCAGCATTAAGAGGTTAGTGTTAGGACTGGTCGGCCTAGTGTCAGGATAATGTGACTGGGTGGGACATCATGCTACATGTCTGCGGCATGATGCCCCAGTGCTAGATATCACTATAAACTGTCGCACTGCATACATCATAGCGATATGACTGAAAAATTGTTAAAGCTACGTTAAAATCCAAATCACAAACACTTACACAATTAGCCTTCTTTCTATCTTGACTAGGAAGATAACTATTGTTAACCCTGCAAAACTGTAAAGGATTTCCCCAAATTACCTATTTTTAGCAATCATTATTTTGTAAAACTGGAGTTCTAGCTTGTGTACTTAGAAGGATCGTTAGAAAATCAGTCTGCATTTGTTTCTACAAATCATAGAAAGGCTTACTACCATGTAGGAGAGCAAATAATATCCACGCCTTTGATGTGGATCATGTAGTAGGAAAACTGGTCTTAGGGTGCAAAGGACAGTTTTGATGCACAAATTTAATTTTGCATACACCTGCGAAATAAACATTTTAAAACATAAAATACATGAGTAAGATCAAAAAGGTCCATATTTATGGACAGGCATAATGAAGCAAAACACAAGAATATCACTCACTTGGCCTCTTAAGTCAATGGAAGTTCACATAATAAAAAATTGTTGCACCCCGCCCCAAATTTTTACATGCATTTTTCATGTTCGAAGGAGTGCCATTTTTGAGAGCACGTAATGCTCACAGTGCAAACACAAGTCATTTCCCTGGATGATAATTTTGAAAAGTATTGTGTACTTGATAGCTTGATGCAAGTCAAAATATTTGTCATCCATGCAGTGGTTAGATATTCTACTTGCCTTGAACCAACAAGTCTAATGCTATAAGTGGCTAGCTCTGCTTCCTAGCCGACTATTGGTATATCAATGGCTACTTACTGTGCAGTGACCATATGAGGTGTACATGCCTCACATCAGTTTCAAGAATAACGCAAACCTGAAAGACCTAATGAACAAATATATCCATATCTTTATTTAGTAAACAATAATATCTAAAACAGTCACACCATAGCCTTAAGTTAAACATCTTTAATACCTTGGGGGTGGGGGGTGGGGGTAGAGATTGGTGAAGAGTATCCATTGGTAAGCCAAAAACAACAGATTTTTCACTAATACCAAATTAACAGCAATGAAGCGGACTAGACAGCCTACATCATTTTGATTGCTGAAGATATTTTAGATCTAAAAAATTATAAAAGGCAAAATTAAAAGATAAGTGGCAAAACAATAGTCACAACAATACTCTTATTGAATTACTGGCATTGTTTTTCACTAGTTTTGAAGAAGAATGTCTCTGCAAATACTAGAAGTAAAGTACTGAACAATGTCAAATATCAGTAATTTTAAAATAGGGACAATGAATGAGTCATTGAGATTTGTCTACATG